>JAPMUY010010615.1:340000-375000 GCA_026901105.3 Galaxias olidus
GACCACTGGAACGAGGAGAATGGATGTAAGCACATATAACGTGACTGGGGGGCTCCCGCGTGTCTGTCAGGGTGTGACCGAGGGGATGCAGGGAATCGATAAAGCCATGCATGGTTTCGCCGCCACAGAGAAAAGGGGTGGCTGGTCAAATTCTATTTAGATACTCGGCAGGCCACCGAGGGTAAGGAGAGGAACGACATTTCTCTCTCAGTCTGGCTCTTTCTCTTACCCCTTTTTCCCCTGTCTCTCTCTCTCCCTCACCATCCCTCTCCGAGCTGTTTGACCACCTGGCTGGGCCTCCGCTGTCTGCCAATCCAACCCTTTCCCACGGGGTCGTCTGCATATACTGGAAAAGGGCCCTTCCAATTCGGCCCGGCCAGGCCTCCCAGGCCCCATACCGTGTCAGTTCTACTGGCTGTCTGCCTACTTAGAAAGGCTCTGCTTCCACCGCTGTCGTCAGCCCGCGCCGGGTGTGTGTCCTGGAGGAGGCGCGAACAAGCCTCCTGTTTCTGCCGTAGGTAGCGTGGCTTTCTTTTGTGGATTGGATTACATGGGCTCACTAAATGTTTGCGTGTAGAGCGTCGGACGGTTAAACGCCTCGCGTCTGGCTGTGGCACTCCCTGGTGGTTGGGAGGGGGGGGAGTTGTGGAGGCGGTAGAGCGATCCTCCCGCTGGGCAACCCAAACTCGTTTGGCTGAAGCCTGAGGCGGGCCAGCGAGAGAATGCAAAGGAGGGGTCGATGCCATAGCTAGCGAACAGGCTGTCTGTTACGTTTCTATAGAGAGGTCCATTCAGCCCGTCTGCAGAAATATAAAGACGTACACACAGCCACACACACACACACACAGCAGACACACACACAGTATCAGCCAGAGCCACCCACACACAGCCACACACACACACACACACAGCCACACACACACACACACACACACACACACACACACAGCCACACACACACACACACACACACACACACACACACACACACACACACACACACACACACACACACACACACACACACACACACACACACACACACACAGCCACACACACACAGCCACACACACACACACACACACACACACACACACACACACACACACACACACACACACACACACACACACACACACACACACACACACACACACACACAGCCACACACACACACAGCCACACACACACACACACACACACACACACACACACACACACACACACACACACACACACACACAGCCACACACACACACACAGCCACACACACACACAGCCACACACACACACACACACACACACACAGCCACACACACACACACACACACACACACACACACACACACACACACACACACACACACACACACACACACACACACACACACACACACAGCCACACACACACACAGCCACACACACATACACACACAGCCACACACACACACAGCCACACACACACACACACACACACAGCCACACACACACACACCCACACACACACACACAGCCACACACATCCGTCCTCGCTCTTAACACTGTTTGTCAAACACACAGTAGACATGTAGCATCAGCACCGTCCTCTGGTCTGGTTCTAAAACCTGAAAGAGGCAAAGAGAGAGGGTCCTCCATCTTCCCTGTCACTCCTTTCCTTCTTTCAAGCCTTCGCCTCCACTCCCTCCCTCCCTCCCTCCCTCCCTCTCATTTTCTCTCTCCCCAGCCGTCTCAGTCTACTTTTTTTCTTCTTCTATTCCGCCGTCTCTCTTTCTATGTCTCGCTCTATCTCTGTGTGTCAGCAGACCAAAAGGGCTATTCAGTGCTGTGCCGGGGTGGGAGTGAACTAGGAAGCACAGTGGAGGTCCGTGCTCCGCCAGAAACGAGGCAAACGGTGGAGTCGGCCGTACACGCGTTCAGCACCGGTACCTCCTTCTGAGCTAGACGTTAATGTGGTTGTACACGCACGCACGCACGCGCACACACACACACACACACACACACTGAGCCCCACACACACCTCTCTGAGACAAGTGTGTGATGTGAGACCTCAGACCAACACACATAGTCCTAGAAATAGTGGGACTTGGGTTGGCTCCCGTTAAAGAAAATTCCACTCGGAGAGCAGACAGTGTATCCAGCCCTCCCTCCCTCCCTCTCTCCCTGTCTCCCTCCCTCCCTCTCTCTCTCTCTCTCTCTCTCTCTCTCTCTCTCTCTCTCTCTCTCTCTCTCTCTCTCTCTCTCTCTCTCTCTCTCTCTCCTCTCTCTCCTCTCTCTCTCTCTCTCTCTCTCTCTCTCTCTCTCTCTCTCTCTCTCTCTCTCTCTCTCTCCCTGTCTGCACTCATCTCAACAGAACCAAGAACCACCGTTTGTGCTTTTTCCCTTTACCACTCATACTTCAAATAGACTTCTTGATATGATTTGGAGTTCAGGTGCAACACAAAGTGCAAGGATTCTCTTTCATATACAGAGATTGACACAAACCTGCACGCCAGTCTCCATGCATATACATCCATACCTACATATGTTTTTTTTTTGTGCAAAATGTGTGCATGACGCAATCCAAGATTATTTTACATAGCTGAAATACTCATAAATGATGTACTTTGCTCTGTTATGCAGCAAAGCTAAAATAAGATCGAGCCGGAAGTCATGTTCTTTCATTTCAACGTTTCTACAAATGCTTTGTGATCGTGCTCCATTTTTTGTAGCACTCATTCTCTTTGGCTGGGAACAAGCTTCTACCCTCGGCTTGTTAGCGACCGAAGCCTATGGCACGAAGAGCAGGATGCGAGTGGCTCTCTATTGGAGGAGGCTAGTTAGGACAATATTTACCAGTACTCCTCCGCCAGCCCCTCTGTGCTTCCTCTGAGGTCATTAGTGGGCAGGCTGAACTGGAGGGATATTCCCTCCTCCCCTCACACAGCCCTCCCTCTATCCTGTTCAGTTCCCCCTGTTTGTGTAACCAGGGCATTCCCTCGGCTAGCCGTCACCCGGGTGGTGTCAGGGGACCGGGCCACAGCAGGCGCGGAGCCAGGGGCCGCGTCACGCCAAATCAAGCGCAGTCTGAATCCCCCCCCCCTCCTTAACAATGCAACAAGCCGTTACCTCTAATGTAACAAGCAGTCCCCTACGATATTATGGATCCCAGTATTTATGTATTATGTATATGCCTAATGGGGAGATGGGGGGTGGGGGGGAGGGGGGGGTACATGCCACTTAACTCCGGTGTCATGAGTGAGTGGCCTGTTCATTAACATGGTGACCTGCGGGGGTGTGAGAGAGGACGACGCGGAGACACAAAGTCATGCAAATCTCACAACCGATAAACTAGGGGCCAAAGGTTAATTGAAGGTGTTCCGAGAACGGTCTCCGTGGTTCCAAACGACGTAACCAGCAGCAGGTTCCTCCGTTGGTAAATTGTGGCTGGCTTGCTAGCATGTCAAATAAGGGATGTAAGTTGTCTGTCTTTTTGTCCGTCTTCGTGTGGGCGTAAGTCATTTTCGGCGATGCAGTGTGGGTGGGTGCAGTGTTTTCAAATAGATTTGTTTTTCTTCATAACTGCTTAGGCGTAGAGGAAATGTTTTCTCTCCCATAAGAGTTGCATATGTTTTTTTTCCCCTCTGTAAAGCAAACAGGTCTGTGATGCAGCAGGGAAAGACCCTGCATACTAAACACTACCTCTGCTCCTTCTCACTAAAAAGAACAGGGAGAGAGAGCGAGAGAGAGAGCGAGAGAGAGAGCGAGAGAGAGAGAAAGAGAGAGAGAGAGAGAGAGAGAGAGAGAGAGAGAGGCAGAAAGGCAGACGATAGAGAGTGAGAGATGGAGATTAGCCGAGAAAGAGAGGAGGGGGCCGGGGAGATAGAAGAGAGAGAAATATTCCTCTCAGCGGCCAGAGATCGGGAGCGGCCCTTGGGAAGATCGGCCCATTTCAGCGTGGCGCGAGAGAAACGTGCCTCCCTTTGGTGAGGAAGAGGGGGGCTTGTCAACCCCGGCTTTGTGCAGTCCTGGTGTTCCTCCTCTCTCTTTTCTCCGCCAGCGGCTTCATATTTACCTCTCATTTGAGCCCACAGGGAGCCCAGACTCCAATCTGACCCTCTAACTGGAAGACGGGCTGCCCTTTCTCTGCACCGCCTCCGTGCCTGTCTGCCTGCCTGCCTGCCTGCCTGCCTGCCTGCCTGCCTGCCTGCCTGCCTGCCTGCCTGCCTGCCTGCCTGCCTGCCTGCCTCCCTGCCTGCCTGCCTGCCTGTCTGTCTGTCTGCTTGCCTGCCTGCCTGCCTGCCTGCCTGCCTGCCTGCCTGCCTGCCTGCCTGCCTGCCTGCCTGCCTGCCTGCCTGCCTGCCTGCCTGCCTGCCTGCCTCCCTGCCTGCCTGCCTCTCTACCTGCCTGCCTGCCTGCCTGCCTGCCTGCCTGCCTGCCTGCCTGCCTGCCTCCCTGCCTGCCTGCCTCTCTACCTACCTGCCTGCCTGCCTGCCTGTCTGCCTGCCTGCCTGCCTGCCTGCCTGCCTGTCTGCCTGCCTGCCTGCCTGCCTGCCTGCCTGCCTCTCTACCTGCCTGCCTGCCTGCCTGCCTGCCTGGCCCCACCCCACCCCACCCAGCCCAGCCCCCAGCCTCACTCGCCCTGCCGCAGTACACCACTCACAGCCTTTCATCCACTGCCTCTGTGAATCACCGCTCATCCAGGTTAAAGCCTCCGTCGCCGCTCTGTTGTTTCTTTTAAGCCCCTCCTAAGGGCGTGCCGGGATGCCCGAGGCTCTCTTCTTGACTCATCCGTGGAATAACGCTGTTTCATCTCCCACTGGACCGCACCGGCCCATCATAGCATGCAGGCGTGGCAGGGCACTCCAGGGCACCGCCCGCAGCTGTTACTCCCTCACTAAGCCCTGCCAAAACGCGCGATGCCCTGTTTCTCTGCTTGATGTTGCGGCGGCTCTTTTCTTCGACACACACACACACACGGAGCGTTTGGGGGGGCGGTGGAGAGAACGGGGCGTATCAGAGACACATCGTTGGTCCACGGGGCCGATCTGTGGCGCAAATAAATAAAGCGCCGTCGATGTCCCCCGGCCGGCGGTCCGTCTCCAAACAGTCGACTTCTGGTCGAAAAAGCCCCTGGTCGGTTCATGTTTGCGGGGGCTTGGACACACGGGCCCCTCGGTCACAGGATGTGGTGTGGGCCCGCGGCCCCAGAACACTACGGCGCTGAATCTAACCCGTGGCGTCCGTCACTGTCTGCCCTCTCCCTGGCCGACACTGGGCTGACCTCCTACCTTGACCTAAGTTGCAGCGCTTGAGCGCGCCGTGGCGTTTTAGTGTAATGCGACTAATCATCTTACACCATTATGTGTCGCTATCGTCTCTCTCGGCCTTCGCTCTGTTTCACTCCAGGTGTCCGTATTTTGTTCTCTCTCTCTCTCCCTTTCCCTCTCTCTCTCTCTCTCTCTCTCTCTCTCTCTCTCTTCGTCCCTCCATCTGTCTTTCTCTCTCCCTCTTCCTCTCTCTCTCTCATTCTCTCCCTCTCTCTTTCTTTCTCTCTCTCACTCCTTCTCTCTCTTTCTCTCCCTGTCTCCCTCTCCCTATATCTCTCTCTCCCTTTCCCTCTCTCCCTCCCTCTCTCTCTCTCTCTCTCTCTCTCTCTCTACCGCTCTCTCGCTCTCCCTGTGTTCTGGCTAAAAGCCTCATCGTAGGCCAGCAGGCCCGGAGGCTGTGTCCCCTATGCCAGTTAATCTGCCCTGTGGTGCTTTATCGTCCACCTTTTGCTTCCGGGCCCACAAATCACCGCTCTATTGGCCCCCCCCCCCCCCCCCCCCCCCCCCCCCCGTGGTTCCCCCCGTGTCCGGTGCGGCTGCTGAGCCCCCCCTCTCGGCCTGGCTTTGCTGCTTCTAATATCGGTCCAGGGCTCCTCCCGAGTCCCTGCTCCACCTCCCTCCTCCTTCCATTCAACAGCGAGCTGTTTTGGCGCCGCTTTCTTCCGTGGCTTTACGCGGCAACGCAAGCTAAATTAACAAAGCGTTGAGATGCCGCAAGAGCATGCTGCCCAAGGTCATCTGGAATAGCTCTCAGCAGGCCCGCAGTCGTGCCAGAGTGAAGATCCTCCAGCGCCCGGGCGCCGACACAGACACTTCCACAAATCCACAAACACCCTGAGTCGCAGGGCGACGCTTCCCACATCAATCTCCGCCTCTTTAATGTAGCCCCCGGCCATCCCCCGATATTTCTTTTAGAAACCCTCCACTCTTTCTTTCTTCCTGCTCTCTCTCCCATCGGATCCCTCCGGGCGTGCGGCTTTGGAGCGCCGTCTCTCCCTGATACCTGGACCGGGAGAGAAACGGTACAGCTCCTCACGGTCCCCCGCTGCGTGTTTGCGCGAGCACCATCTGCCAACGTCTGCCGTTTTCCCTCAATTAAAACGCTCAGATTAAGGAGATTGGAGTGTTACTACTGCGCCGGTGTTTTTCTCGGCCCGACGCCGCGCCCAGCCGGGCTTACTCGAGGCCTAATTACGGATAACACCTCACCGGCTTCTCCCGGGCTGTCTCAGAGCGGGCTGGGAAAGATTCTTTTTTTATTTTTTCCTCCTCTCATTCTGATTAGGACATCATCTTCTTCTTCTTCTTCTTCTTCTTCTCTCTTTGTGTGAGGAAATGACTGTGTTCTGCTCAGGTGAATTCCTGCGGTGAGGCTTAACACTGTGCCATGCAGGGAATCTAGCATCGTTCACACCCATCGCCCACTGTCACGCTGGCGTTAAAGGATTTAATGACACGACGCTGGCAACTCCATGTTTTATCCATGTTTAAATGTACGGCCACACATATAATATATCATATAATTACACACACTCATACATGTGCAGATAATAATGCACATGCGTGCATGTACCGTATGTTACAGTACATTTCAACCCAGTTTGGACTTAATCTTTACTGTTCTATAGATGGATGATCCAATAATCTTGTCATTGTCTACAATAGCATACTCACGACATTTACATTCTGTAACCCGACATGTAAGCACACACCCACGTGCACACACTGCCGCTCCACACGCACTCGTAGAGAAATCCCTGCAAAGAAGTCCTTGTGTTTTATTACAGTGTAAAGGCGTCCCACCCTCTGCAAAACTCCCTGTTCCTCCCCACCGCTACCCACATACTCCTATTAAACGCCTCCCATCACCAAGGACCTGGACGTCAACACCAGCTATAGGTTCATAGATAATGTACATTTCTCAGCATATACAGTATACATAGGCAGGTTGTCTTTAAATTGACATTTAGTCAATTCTCTGAAAGGGGTTTGGGGACTCTGGCAGTGCATTAAAACGGTCAGTATGGAGAGTCAAATGTCCCCACTGCTGTGTGTGCAGGCGCTGTGCTGTGCTGCAGAAGTAATTACAGGGGCCCGGCTCATCCTGCTCACTGGCCTGCTCTGGTTAATGCCTTATCAGACCTGGCACAAAGAGCAGGAGCCCAGAGAGAGAGAGAGAGAGAGAGAGAGGGAGGGGGGGAGAGGGAGGCAGAGAGAGAGAGAAAAACTTGTAGAGGGGGCAAGCGAGATAGAGAGAGAGAGGGGGAGGGATACACAGAGACAGCGAGAGAAAGAGAGAGAGAGAGAGAGAGAGAGAGGGAGGGAGGGAGAGATAGGGAGGGAGAGAGACAGAGACAGAGACAGACAGAGAGTGAGCGCCGCTGTTCCGACCGTGGGCGAGAGAGAAGGCCCCGTAGGGAGATCAGGCCAACAGGAAGCTGGTGGTGCTGCTCTGCTCGCCCCGCGGCTGTGCCCAGGGAACGGCTCACTGAGACGGACCCCTCCATCCTGCGCGTCTCACCTCGGTCGTCCGGCAACACGGCAGTAAGCCGCCGGAACGCTGGCGTCCGCACGGCACACAGCACTCACTAGGTCGCTTTGGAAGCTGCCAGAATCCGGATTACAATACCAAATGTGGCACACACACAGGCTCTTTTGGCTATTGTTTGGAAAAGGAAGGTTTTTTTTTTTATATAATGAAATGATTCCTCCCCTCTAAGCTGGTTCCGGAGGCTCATCCCCTCTCGCACACTCGTGGCGTGGTGTGACCCCCCCCCCCCCATCCCACCCGCCATAATCCTGTCTTAACGCCGCGTCCCCTCTGAAGGGTGCCAACAGCCACAGCCCCGGGAAGGCTCTCCCACCCTCTCCACAGAGGCATCCACACCTGGCCCGGGGTGTTAAGCCTGTCCGTCGTCAGCCGAGGGCTCGCCGGCCCCGTGCGTCCCACCATCGGCACGGGAACAGAGTGTCTGGGTTGGCTGTCGCCCACAGCTCCTCAGACGGAGGGGCGAGGGGCGAGGGGCGGGGGGCAGACAAAAGCGGGCGGTAGTGAACTCTCCTTGGCCGGACAGTTCTACTTTGATAATTCATGAAGGTCTGATAGGGGGCTAAAAGCCTGCTCCTGCCTGGGCCCAAAAAAAGGCAAGTGACAGAGAGAAATTGGAATTTTGAGAGAGAGAGAGAGAGAGAGAGAGAGAGAGAGAGAGAGAGAGAGAGAGAGAGAGAGAGAGAGAGAGAGAGAGAGAGAGAGAGAGAGAGAGAGAGAGAGAGAGAGAGAGAGAGAGAGAGAGAGAGAGAGAGAGAGAGAGAGAGAGAGAGAGAGAGAGAGAGAGAGAGAGAGAGAGAGAGAGAGAGAGAGAGAGAGAGCGCTAGCGAGCTAGCGAGCTAGCTAGCTGGAAGAGTGCGTCGGGGAGAGAAATTAAGCACCCGTTCAGGAGAGAGTTGTCCAGGAGAAGGGAGGAAATTGGGAGGGCAAGGAAAGCGCTGAGCCAAGGCAAACGCTGCCGGACACGGAACCAATCACTCGGTGTGTTTCCTCACACAACACATCTCCTACCTTTTGGAATGCCTTTTAACAGTGAAGGACGCACTCACTCACGCTCCTCGCGATGAAAGCACCCTGGCTGGCCTGAATAGGCTTGTTACTCCATAAAACGTGCGGCAGAAGATTGAGTGAAGACTGTTAAATTGAAGTGCCAGGTTTATTTTTTTTTTTTTTTTTCGCCACCCCGTTCAAATATCAAAGGATGAGGTGGTGGCGTTTAGGGGATTTGTCAAAAGATTCCGACAAAGCCCCGCCATTCAGTCCGGTGCGTCATTCACTCAAGCCTCTCCCAGGCTCAGTGTGTGCAGGGCAGCCTGTCTGTCAGTCCACCAGGCTGCACATGGTGTGTCTGTGTGTGCCTCTGGCCTGGCTGTGCTGCACCAGTGCTGGGGGATCATTACAGTGGTTCGCCCTCAGTCTGACGTCCCAGCGTCAGCAAGTCTGTGGTGGTGGGGGGGTGGGGGGGGGGCAACATGAAGCGCCCCGCGGCTCCATAGCCCCCCCTGGGTGGATCAGAGCAGAGCCCTGCCTCACCGCCTCTCCCGTGATTGGTTTCAAGGTGCTGGCCGCCTGGAACACCAAGGTGGAGAGAGGGATTGAGAGAGAGATAGGAAGAGGAGGAGGGAGGGAGGGAGGGACGAGGGCGAGGGGTCGGGGGGGGCTGTCGAAGGCGTGTGCAACCGTACAAGACGAGCGGACCAACGCCAGCTCCACGGCGAGACAAGCGTTCGCTGTGATTGTCCTTTCCTCCTCTAGAGGACACTTGATTTGATCTGGGGGATTATCACACAGGCTGAGGAAAAGGGACACGGCCATTGCTTTCAGCTTGTAGGCACCAGTACAAACAGCGGCGCGGTCGCAGCTTCTGTCTCTGGGGCAAAACATTTCAGTCATTTTTGTTTCTACTCCATCGATAACCAAAGTAATACCTTACTTAGTAATATTTACGTTTAAAGTAAATTACTTTAGTTGCATTCTTTTGGTTTTGGGCCAATGACATCGTCGGCCACGTGGAGCGATTTGAATTCGTGTCCCATTTCGAGACGTGGATGTTCACCTATTCCTTTGCCCGTCTGTGACACGTTTCCTGTCGGAGCACATTACGGCGGAGCCGAATGGAGCCTGACAGGCCAAGATGAATTCAGATGGAGGGATCCTGTCTGGACTAAGCGCTAATAGATTACATTTTTACGGCAATGCGGTCCCTTCCCCTGTCAGTCAATGCATGTTTTTTTATAACAGCTGTACACGTGCGCTCTCACGCACGCACACACACACGCACGCCAATGCATAACCGCAAACTGCTTGCAGTCCCTTAACTCAAATTGAACTGCTTTCGGTCAGACGGTCTTGCAACGTTTGGTTTCCTCCTTGCCGTAACGCCGTCGATCCATTTCTGTTGCACCTTGACCGTTACGTCTGTCTGGGTTTGACTTTAAAGAGTCAGTCATTGAAAGGTTTTCGATGCAACGATCGGGGAGATTGAATTACGCATTGGATGAACCCAATGGTCAGTGGCTAAATAGTGGCAACAAAGGCCTTGGATTAGGCATGGGGGCTTGAAGGGTTCAATGAGAGCGTGCATTAGCCACCAGTGGCTGTCTGCCTGTCCACAGCCAGTCCTCCTGGCCAGTGTCTCCTTGGAGAGCACTCACACCGCTGTGGGAAGCCATTATCCTCTCAATACAGGTCGGGGCTTTTGATAGTGTGCGCTACGGTCCCTGCTCAAGATGGCTATTCAATTAGGTCAATCGGCTCCCAATGATGTGGGTTTAACTTGCTGAGCATTGAGTGCCTGCCAGCCCCCCCCTCCCCTCCCCTCCCCTCCCCTCCCCAGGCAGAGGCAAGGCTTCATGGCGGACTTGGTGATATGGGAGTTTATCAAATCGAATCCCAATCTTTTCCTAGAGTTGGAGCCTTGAAACCATTTCTCCTGTGGCGAATCGCTCCTCTTTTTCCCCGGCTCAGTGACTGTAAACTCCAAACTTGTTTCATTGGACGAGGACGACCTTGATCTTGAAAATCCCGTTATATTTACCCTCCAGCGTGTTTCCGTGTTTGTATAGAACAACATGAACTTACTGATCAGATGCTCAGGAGAGTTGACAAATTCAAGGCCTGCTATACCTTTCATGTGTTTAGACAATCAATAAAATGTTTCATTGTGATATAAACGTAATATAGTAATAGAAGCTAGCCATAATTGATTGTTTTATATGTTTCTCGCAACAGAAACGAAATGACCTACATACGCTCAATCATTTTTATCGCCTGGGGAAAGCCCTTTGCCTCTTTATAATTTATTCATTAAAATCCTCGATTTGATTATCTTAATTCATCAGTGTGGCGTTTCAGTAAACAGACTCTGAGGGTGACGAAGACTCACCTGCGTGCCACCCGTGTGAGTGGGGAAGGGAGAGAAGGCATCAATTCAGAGTGTGTGGAGTGAGAACTGGCAGTGGGTCGGGACTGCGTACCCGGGGAAGTCAAACAAAACAAGCAGGCGCCAAACAAGGACCCGCCTCACCGCCCATGAATGATGAAGCAGATGAGGAGCGATCCGACTATGAACACACACGCTGCAGACGGAGGGGGGGGGGGGGGGGGGGGGGCGCTGTTCCCCTGTTCCATGGCGACGGCACCAGGGTCCAAAAAAGCGGTTGCGTATTTGTCGACGCTGTATGACTGGGTTACGAGTGGGCATGTCAGGAGAACGTTTAGTTCTACACGTTCTAATGGCGTCTGCTCTAACTCTGTCCTTTGTTTAGTTCTACACGTTCTAATGGCGTTCTCTAACTCTGTCCTTGGTTTAGTTCTATACGTTCTAATGGCGTTCTCTAACTCTGTCCTTGGTTTAGTTCTACACGTTCTAATGGCGTTCTCTAACTCTGTCCTTGGTTTAGTTCTACCGTTCTAATGGCGTTCTCTAACTCTGTCCTTGGTTTAGTTCTACACGTTCTAATGGCGTTCTCTAACTCTGTCCTTGGTTTAGTTCTACCGTTCTAATGGCGTCTGCTCTAACTCTGTCCTTGGTTTAGTTCTACCGTTCTAATGGCGTCTGCTCTAACTCTGTCCTTGGTTTAGTTCTACACGTTCTAATGGCGTCTGCTCTAACTCTGTCCTTGGTTTAGTTCTACACGTTCTAATGGCGTTCTCTAACTCTGTCCTTGGTTTAGTTCTACACGTTCTAATGGCGTCTGCTCTAACTCTGTCCTTGGTTTAGTTCTACACGTTCTAATGGCGTCTGCTCTAACTCTGTCCTTGGTTTAGTTCTACACGTTCTAATGGCGTCTGCTCTAACTCTGTCCTTGGTTCTCACTTGGCTTTACCATTCGCTGCTCTCAGACGCGGCCCCTCTGACCGAAAAGCAGGGGACGTGGTGTGATTATCACTAAGAAGTGGACTGATTAGGTTTTCCTCCGTTCGTGTGGGGGTCATTTTAGACCATTTTAACAGTGCTGGACCTGGGAGAGTTTGGCGCTGCCCGAACTCAAAACAACCTTCAGAGTCACGCACGTCCAACGATATTTTACAGAATGTCACAGCTTTACATTTATACGATGTGTGAAAGCGGTAGGAATAATAATGCAAACCCGTTCTAGCGACTCGTGCCCTCTTGACCGACACACTCCTCGAAGAACTCCTTCCATTTCAGGTAAAAACTGTCTGACCCCTGATAATCTCAGAGGTGGGGACCAGCCGGCAACAGCGGACACTCAATATGCGGATAGAGACATTTCATTCGGGATAAGCATCAATGAGGGCCTGCCGTCTTTCCAGGAGGAATTGATCGACAGTGTGTGTTTACACACTGTGCGGTGTGTAGCACTTTGCAGGTCGGCCCAGGCCCTGTAATGTGGCGTGGCTGCCTGGGCAGCAATAAGCATTCCTCCGTTGTAAATGGGAAGCACCGTGGGATTCTCACAGGCCTGGGGAAGGGAGACGGAGATGTTTGAGTGTGTGTTTGATTGAAGTGTGGGTTTTGTTTTGCTTGCTTGTTTGTTGTTTTTTTTTTTTTTTTTTTCTTTCACCGGGTGTGGATGGGGCCGTGAGAACGCTTGTGGGAGCCGGTGAAGGGAGCTGGGGTGTTTGGGAGTGTGTTATTCCTACACCGCCCCCCCCCCCTGTTCCTTGGTGAAGGGAGGGGTGTTTTGGAGTGTGTTATTCTTACACCTGTAGCCTCCTGTAGCCTCAGGGAGGTCATAGAGATAAGTGGCTGGGACGGTGTTTTTTTGCCGAGGAGGTAGGATGCCGCTGCAATTACCGCTGCATCAGTGAAAAAAAAAGGCCCCTTTAAAAACTTGCCACCCGCTGTGAGAACCTGCATGTGAGAACCGGCAGCCCGCCCCCCCCCCCCCCCCCGCCCAGCGTGCGTTTGCACTCACAAACATGCACAGGCGCTCTTACACAGTTTGCCGAAAAAGCCTTTCTTTAGTGCCGCGATGTAGATGCCTATACATATAGTTAACACAGCGACGTTTGATCCAATTTATTTTGCTGGGGAAACACATTCCGGTGGATCTATCGAGGTGAAACAAGCATGCCGCTGCTGCGTGTATATTTATATACACTCACGATAAGAGCCCCCCCCCACCCCCCTTTTCCATGACTTCCCCACCCTAATACCGGATCCCAGAGCAGGAGAGGCTTGAAGCGGTTGCTGGGCTGAAGTGTACATTCATGCCGACATGGTTAGAGCAGGTCCATCCCCCCGGGGGGGTAACCAAAGCTGGGGGGCTCCTGCACGGGCCTCCTCATGCACATCTCCACTCCCCGGGGTGGGGTGGGGTGGGGGGTGGGGTGGGGGGTGGGGGGTGGGGGGTGGGGGGGTAACCAAAGCCGGGCTGGTGCTGGGGGGCTCCTGCATGGACCTCCTCATGCAGATCTCCACTCCCTGGGGGAGATGGTAGTTTAGTGGCCCACTCCTCTGCCTTTGAGCTGCTCGTTTGATGAAGACGAGTTGCCACTCCCGTGGCCCTAGTGAGCTGTTTTCTCCTCCCCTCCTCCCCTCCTCCCCTCCCTCCCCTCGTTCTCCTCTCTTCCCCGTACAGACTTTAAGTGGATGTGACTGGATGTAGAAGGGAATGCTTGCAACCGGGCTTTTTCTCTTCTTTTTATTTTCTTGTCTGCTTTGATTCCGTCAGATGGGATCGCCTCTCCTCGGCTCTTAATTAGAGCGAACCTGTGCATGATGTTGTGATTTACCCTTGACGAAATAAAAGACCTCAGAATATCTCCGACACACGCGCTCTGAAACGGTTGTTTAATGTGAGGGCTGTGCTTGACTGTCAGTATGTGTGTGCGTCTCTTGCCCTTCTTCTGTCTGCCCATCATTTGTCAAACAGCTCATGAAAGAACGCCATTAAAATATGGCAGCAAACATTTTGAAAAACAAAGTGCTTTTGAGGCCGTTTTTGATGACACGCGTGTCATTCTAATGTAAATCGCTGCAAAATGAGAAATATGCTCATCCAAGCGTGCACATAGTATTCCCTGTTGAAGATTAGCACATTTGACTGGCCCTTCATTTCTATAGGCTGTGAGTCCCCTGCTGGACGGAAGGAATACATAGCATGAACCCACTTTTAATCATTTACGTGTCCATTAAAACAATCTCTTGGGAAAAGCTGTGTCTCAGACGGCCCTGCCGATCGGGGAAGGGCTCCGCATCGTATGCTAATGTCAGAGTTAGTAATGAGTCGTTATGGCGGCCATTTTCTCAGCAATAATTAATGCGAACGAAGCCGGTACGTGACTCTCATTCCAAAGGGCAGGATGTGGAAAACCCTGATTGCCACCAAAGGGGGAGGGGCCTGCGGGGGGGGGGGGGGGCATGTGTTCGGACAGCCTGGGTGAGTTGTTAGTAACTTCCCTTTTCGCTGTGCTCACCCGCAGGCCTTTAACGTGTGGCTCTGCAAGCTAATTAGCAACTGGGAAAAAGGCTCCGTCGCCTCCGCGCTGTTAAATAGTGTGCTAGATTGAAATAGTATCCAGTGTCTCATTACCGGGGGCAGAATCGGTTGTTCCCGAGCAGGAAGGCTCTCTGTCTGTCTCAGTAGTGGCTTTCAATAGCCCACCCCCTCCAGGTGACAAAGCCCGTAATGTCTGGCCGCCGCCTCCCCCGTAGAGGGCCCCACTGCAGAGCACATGTACTTGGCCCTGTAAAGTGACCAATTAGAGGCAGCTCCCGAGACACATGTACTCCCTGTCGCCGTGACACTACAGGAAGCGTTAGTGACACGGGTGGATGGAGGGAGCCACTGGGGGCTGGGAGAGCGGAGGAGGAGGAGGAGGAGGAGGAGGAGGAGGAGGAGGAGGAGGAGGAGGAGGAGGAGGAGTAGGAGCAGCTCGGGGGTCAAAGGGGCCACAGACCAGACAGCCAGATAGTGTCTCTTCTCAAGATAGAGAGGACAGCCCTGAGGAGCAAAAGGGGAGGAAGGGATCAATCCGTGCCACGATATCAATCTGACCCCAACCCGACAGCCCCCCCCCCCCCCCCCCCCCCCCCCCCAGGCCGGCACTCACGATGGATGACAGGCCGTGAAGATGCAGGACCTAAGTACTCAACGGCTATTTCAGCTCTTTAAAACAGCGCAAGTACATGGAAAAGGCACAGCAGACGTTAAGGGCAGAGATTTGGATCGGCTCGGATTAATTGGACTTGCGTGCTGGCATCGCCTGAGCTATGTCCCGGAGGAAAATCCCTGATGGCAAGGCTCCGCCGGCATCAAGCAGGGAAACATCGATCAGCAACAGAGTCAATTGTTCCCAATCCTGTTCGTTTCGCCTTCCCTCCCCGTCCTTTAGAAAATGTAAAGGAATCCGGAGCTATGTTTTCTGTTAAAAGATGTTAAACACAGCTATTAAGCAAAGGTTAGGGGGTTGTAGCTCCCTATCATATTACGTTCCACTAACGATGAAAACCAGTTTTTTTGAGAATGGTCGGTGCCTGAATATTTCTTACTAGCTGTCAATGGGCACAGTAAACAAGGCTTTGCCACTGCGTCTCCATCCCCTTTTATAAAGTTGGCTCTTGGCCAACCATTTTGCGACGCTTAGCGTTTAATTGGGCCCTCTCGTCTGAATCTAAGCAGGGGCCAACCTGAGGAAAGCCAAAGCCGTTGCTGGTATCCGGCTTTTCTCAAACCAGTCCTGGTTCATTAACGTCCCTCATCGGTTAACCCTGACGCAGTTTAATGCCTGGTCGGCAGGACCTGTGATGGACTCCTGGCCTGTGTCGTGGCTCAGCAGACTAGCCATCGATGGATCAATTACACATCCTTTGGGGGGTTTCATCAGTGGGGAACTGCTGGTCTCATCAACATCACCCACCACCACCACCACCATCATCATCATCATCATCCTCATCATGACCAGCCTCCGTGCAGCCATTATCACCATCCTCATTACCAGCAGCATCCACACCACTGGAGAGAATGTCTTCCTTTAGATTGGCTTCTTCCATCATTCTCTTCACAAGGACTAATGCACCTCGTTTGGAGACAGTTGCCGTCTTTCCGCCGCGGGTCTCCGCGCGCACACCGGCCCTGGTTAAGTAACGGCTCGGTCAGAGGACGGCCGGCCGGCCGCGGACCCTCATCGATCAGAAGGTTGACGGGGAGGAGGGCTCAACGACAGTCGGCGGGGACCATGCTAATGCTTCACCGGGGTCGATTCCAGGAATGTGCCTTTGCACCACGGGGACGCTACTCTGAACACCCCCGCCCCCCCATCCTTCAGCCTGCTCCCCCTGGGGGGGTGGGTGGGGTAGGGGGGAGGCTCCCACACCTGGACCAAAGCCCGCGAGACACGGAAGAAGACGAGCGGAACAGCTGCCGTGTGGATCAGCACCGCCTGTCGTGTGCCTTTTAGTTCTGCCGGATGTTTTTATCACAGGTGGGCCGGCGTTTACAGCCCGCATCACTGGAATGGTCACGTCCCCCCCCCCCCCGAGGGACTGTTCCGCAGTGGTTTCCTACATTCTCCGCTGCGGAGAACACTCGGCCATGGTGTCGTTTTCATGCGCTGGGTCATGATGGGAGTCCCCCCCAGGCCGGGCAGTTAGTTCGCCCATTGTTGCCGGGGAGGTTCAGCATCAGACGAGGTGGCGAAGATGGCCACCGAGCCATTATGCTTCTATTTGGCGTGGCGAAAGGATTAGTGGAGGAGGAATTACCATTGAGACGGTGGCCTATAAATACACAGCACTGTCTCTGTCTCTCGCTGGTGAGAGCATAGCAGAACCCCGACTGCTCCCGTGTCAAGAGTCTGCTATTATCCCGTTCTCTGCAGCTTTTCATTAAGATCTGGTGCTGTAACTGAAGTGTTCAAATATGTCTTCTTGTTTTCAGTTTTTTTTGTGTCTTCACCTTTAAAACTGTAGAGCAGCGCTGATGGTTTGTGTTTTTTTGTCGATAGATCTTTCGTTTTTTAAATTGGTGGCTAATAAGATGGAGACGTGGTGATCGTGTGTGTACCCTGTATGACCCACAGCTCTTCCCTGCCTCAGGTTCACACCGTGTGTCTCCAGTCTCTCTGACTACGTTGGCGTGGCATGTTTAATGCATGGCGCTATCTCTTGGAGACTTTCGGACTTCACAAGGCCTGAGCTCTTCGCCCCATCCCCGGGGGCATCCGATGGCTTTCATATTTCACCTGTGCTGTCTGATATCCACGCTGTGGATGATATAGCTGTGTGCGTGTGCGTGTGTGTGCGTGCGTGCGTGAGTACACCTCCCCACACCGCCGACTGCCGACAGGGTTCAGCTGGAATCAGTCAGCTTGTCGCGCCATCAAACAGGCTGATGGAATGGCGTGTAGCCCGCGCTGCCGTTTAGACGGGCAAAGAGCTGATTCATCTCCACAGCCCTTTGTTGTTTCACCTCGTTGTTATGTCGCCGCGCTACGCGGGCGGCCATGTTCCCCTCGTCGTCCTCACAGCCCATTTATTTGCGTATGTTGTGCGAGCGTGTAACCCCAGAGCCAGGCCTTTATGACATGGTCGTCCTACTCATGGTTGCGGTGTTGGGAGTGCAGTGACGTGGGCGCTGCGTTGTGTTATTATCCACGAACCTGTCCTGACTTACTAATGCGTTGCGTTATTATCGGTGAACCTGTCCTGACTTCCTTATGCATTGCGTTTACTAGTTCACTGTTAAACAGAATACCCATACCAACGTAGTATTTATTCTGTGCTATGTCGCAAAATCCCCAAAAAAGATGTAACTATGACTTTGCATGTTGTTGTTTTCTTTCTAGCTAACAGCTAAACAGTTTAATTTGGTCAATAAGTGGCCCAGCCCACGGCTCACATTTGAATAGATCTCTGCTATGATGCAACGCCACTTTGTTGGCAAGGAGACCTGTTGCCCCTTTTACTCTGCCTGCTCCAACACTGAGGGGGCCACAATCAAATTGTTAAGTCACGCAGAGCCTTATTGCCGGGTTACCATGGAGACACTTGAGGAGCGCTGTAGCCATGCCCTCCTTGCTGCTGCATCATGAATTGGAAACGGCACCATGGGCCAGCATGTCTCAGTGGTTATTACTATAAGCTAATACGCTCCATACATCACCAGAAAGACAGGTGATATAGATCTCCGAGCTCGCGCTTTTGTCCTGTGAGCTTGCTTGCGTGCGCGTAACAAATTATCTTACACGAATGTCTGTGCATGTGTGTGATCCTGTAATCTTTTTTTTTTTTTTTTTTTTTTTTTTTTTTTTTTTTTTTTTTTTATCTTGAGCAATGCATGAAGTATTAGTCATTTTTCAAAAAGGATTTCTTGGTTGCCTTGTCACGAGGAAGTCAAGGCATTGTCCTCTCTCGTTTATAATGCTTCTGCAAATGCAGCTCCTCCTCGTGGCACAAAAGGACTTCAATTCTAGGCAATCGTGTTCCGCGGCGATTGAGAGATTGTCATAAAGACTCGACACAGACAAAGTAATTGAATGAGTCAATCTGTTGAGCACACCCCAGGTCACGTTCATTTCACCTTGGAGCCATATCTCAAATAACAATCTGCAAAGGCCCAAACAGCCTCCATTGTTTCCTCCTCTCTCCAAATGAATATGCACTCTAATCACATTGTCCAAGTACAATGTACTACATCGTCTGCGGGGGGAGGGGGGGGAGCTATTGATTCCGACACCTGCATGGAAAGGCGAGCAACTTGGTTGTGACACAGGCCTAATGCCCCCTATCAATTATTGCCTGTCTAGGGGTGTCCTAGCCAATCGGGGTCTCTCGTTGCACCGGCAGAGGAGGAAGAAGAAGCTCTCTAAGTGAGTCCGGGGGCCGTGCAGCAAATGTGCCATTGTATTGTTTTTCTCCTTGTGTGTAGTGGCTTGGACTCCATGCTGGCCCCAAAACACGAGGGTTGGAAAAAATCACAAAGTAATGGAACACGGGGAAGTGTCTGCGCCGAGCGAAGGGGAGAAAGAGGGCAGTACTCTGATTAGATTGTCCCCTGGAGGGGCCCAAATAGAGACACGCCCCTATGGCCTAATCCAAAGTTATGGCTTTTTTCCACCTCCCAGGTAGTTCTTGCACACCCACTTTATCTGTGTGATAGCCCACTGTTATTGCTGTACAGAATGACCCCACAATCAATCTCGTCTGTGAGCCCCGCAGCGTCTGAATCCCACTGGAGAGGCGTGGGAAATGGACAGACAGACAGGCAGGCAGGCAGGCAGGCAGGCAGACAGGCAGGCAGGCAGGCAGGCAGGCAGGCAGGCAGGCAGGCAGACAGACAGGCAGGCAGGCAGGCAGGCAGGCAGGCAGGCAGGCAGAGAGAATTAGCTGGTGCGAGTGAATTTATGAAAAGTGAATTGTGTCTCGAGCACATGCCAGTGTCTTCAGTGCGACAATACGCATTGGGAAACGAACGTGGCAAGCTTGTTTTGCATACCACCACTACTACATACTAACCCTCTCCCTCACCCTAAGCCATACAAATGCAAATAGAAGAACACCGTGTGTTTGTCCTTTTTTTTTTTTTTTTTTCACACGTTGTTCTCTGAAGTTCAAGATGAGCTCTATCCAAAGCAATATTGTTTAGTCAGAGAGTCACTGAGGGCAGCCGCGTGCCTCTGAGCACAGTCTGTCTTATTTCCTGCTTACAATCGGGTTTCCTTCCCCCTGACCCTGTCTGGGAGAAGCAACCGGTTGGCATAGCAACCGTGTAGCTGGTTTTAATTTTGCTCAGCGAGTTAGGCGAACAACGCAACATGACAATAACGCTCGGGAGAAATAGACCTTTTAAGCCAAAAACCGTGCTAATCATTTTGGGGGGGGGGGGATTACAATATTTTGATGTTGTAATAATACCATTAAATTCCAGCAATTGCTTAACAATCGCTGTCCTCGAAAGCTGTTTGGGTATGGAGGCGCTGCTCGTAAACAAATTGATTTATGAGTCAGTGAATACTGTGCTTAACAGCCTGAACCGGCAGGCCCAAATATAGGAGAGTAGCACACGCTCACACGCCAACGCAGCTAAGACGGCGACGCAGAGGACTCGGCTGTCTATACTTCCTCTATAGGGCTCCGTCCAATTAGGTGTGCAGACACATCTGCCAAAGGCCACAGGAATTATGCAAATCCTGCGCCATGGCTGTCAGCAGTTCTAGGGTGCAAGCAATGACATAAGTGTCGCCTGGGACAAAATTATTTTTTTTTTTTTGTTAGATTGAATCTGGCTAGAAAATGGGTTTGTATATCCTTGACATCCGTACACTCTAAAAAGAGTTCCCCTCTGCTCAACTTAAGCTGTGGGTTATTTACGTTGCCAAATATTTGTCGTGTCTGTTAGGTGTAAAATCTCGCGGTGAAGGAGGGGACTTTTTCTCGCTGTACCCACACCCCCCGAGGGGGTGGAGTCACAGTGTATCATGTCTCAGCTGTCACTCGTCGTCTGGCCGTCACTTGTCGTCTCGCCCAGGGCAAGTCTGCACTCTAGCTGCCCTGAGGACAGTGCAGAGACTAACTGAAGTCTGCTGCAGCAGGGAGCTTGGATCACACGAGGGCGAGGGCGAGGGCGAGGGCGAGGGGTTGGGGGTGGTGGGGGTGGGGGTGGGGGGTGGGGGGTGGGGTGGGGGGCACCTCCATGTAAGCTGTTGACCGCAGCCTAGTCAAACCCACGGCTGACATTCACCTGGACGCCGTCTGCAAAGAGGACGGTAGAGAGCACTTTGTCTCTAAGGTAATCTAGGAAAGAGGGGTCGAGAGATTCCGGTTACTAAGGCTACGGCATGCCATGTCGTCAGAAGGGGGGGAAGGGAAGGGAACAGGGGGGGACTCTGATGAGGTCAGGTGGTACAGGCACGTTCCGGCTTCAGTGTGGAACGTCCTGGGTGGATTGGAAGTGGAGCCCATGGAGCCTTTAGACAGCGCTCATGAGGAACATACCTTGTTTCTTAGAGCGGCGTCGTGTGCATGTCAGGCTTACAGCACACCCATCCGGCTATATGCCCCTTTGATGTGTAATAACGAAAGGAACTCAAAAATGTATAAAATATTAATGGGGAAATGTCGAGCAGATAGGATTCTTATTGCAGGTCTGATGGTCTGATGTGTGCGTTGGAATATCATGTGTTGCCAGGTCACTTGGCATTTATCCCTCGTCCCGGGTTTAGGTGGGGATCTGTGAGCTGTGTGGCAGGCCTACGTGTCACCTGGCTGCCTGTAGCCCGATGGCAGAACTCAAAGCCGCTATGACTGATACCTCTATCCCCCAGGTCATCGGAAACAGACTGGCTGCTTAAGCCTTTCAGAAAGCACAATGATACAACGTAAATTTCAAGGCAGGAGTACATCTCTCTCTCTCTCTCTCTCTCTCTCTCTCTCTCTCTCTCTCTCTCTCTCTCTCTCTCTCTCTCTCTCTCTCTCTCTCTCTTTTAATCTGACTCACACACACACACACACACACACACACGCACACACACTCTGCAGGATGAAAATCAATGGCCTTTCAAGTGTGAGTCAATGCAAAAACGAATAGCTAACAAACCTAGGTCATAAAAGTGTCTGCGCTCGTTGCCCAAGATGCTTGTAAACAGAGGGAATTGTGCTTAAGTGTTCTGTGACTCCCTGTCTCTTTACGGGACCACGGAACGGCCGGAGAGCACAAGAGACCTCCGAGTTCTTTCACACTCCAATTGAGGAGACCCGTTCAATGTCAGCCGACCCTCGGACAAGACCCACCACAGGCGGTGTCGTACTAAAGATGGCGGGCAAAGGAGGACTTTCAACAGTGGAGCGCTATTGACTTCAATTTGACATGCCATCTCTCTTACAGCCGTTAAGTTAATTAGCTGTAGAAGCAGATAATAAGTCAGTAGCCAGTCGTTTACTGTATAGGCAGTGTACGGGCATCTGCATTCATCTAGGTCTGTAAGCATCTCCTCGCCACCACAGCAATTGTAATAAGTTGTAATAATAAGTTATTGTAATAAAAAAAAGAAGGAAAAGGAATACACAAATACAAAAACTGGCACCCTTATTTACTAGTTAAAAACATCCTTTACAATATTATAACTTTTTCGTTGAATATATCTGGTGTCTGATATAGTGTTGCAGGATTAGCATGTTAACAATTAGTAATAATCGGTTTTAAAATATAATATACATCTTTTATATAGATCCAGTTTGCTGAAGGTATTGCGCTTGGGCACCCATATCATTTGATTTGAACTGAAACATGCCAGTAGTGCTTTCCCCTGAGTCTTAAGGGCAATGCATGCTATTGGTCCACACCTGCGCACAATGGAATGAGCGCCCTATTTTCAAGAAAAACGCTTTTCTCAAAAGCTTTCAAAATATGATTTGGAGGAGTTATATGGTTATTATAAGCTGCAAGAAGAGCATAAAGTGACACTGGTTGTCTCTTTAAATCAAGTTGCAGTGTTGATGTGCCCTCGAGCTGAGATGGTAAGAACCATTTCCACCTCTGCGGCAGGCAGCCTGACCAAACAGGCGCACGAGAGCGCTTCAGACATACCGAGTGATACCCATTCCCTTGGTTACTTACTACGCTTTAAGATTGCTTCCATCTATGAAGAGACATGCAATTTTTCACACATACTGTCTTGGAGTAAACATTTATCTAAAAAGTCTAGCTATTAATATTATATATATATATATATAAAAATATATATCTTGTTTATTCTGTCCGCAGAACTCAGTGGCAGTCGCCTCAATCCATTTACCACTGGCTGGTACGCCTATACCCTCTGCGTTGCTATCTGTTGATAACTCCACTTGCAAGCTGCAGTTTATTGTCTTTCGAAATGGGAAACTCTTTCCTTGCACAGGGAATTCGTCAAATCTTGCAGATGATGGGAAACGTAGGAGCGTTTCAACACCAGTTGCGTTTACCAAATTAGGTAAGAGGAAATTCATTTTAGCATCATGTGTATGATGTCAATGCTGTGTCTGTCAAAGACAAACACGCATTGAAAAAAACTGTTATCTCAACAATGTATTTACAACGACTGATCAATGTATGCAGAATGATTTTCTACATATTTATTTCGATAAAGCACACGTTAAGTAGAAAACTATCAACTTTGCAATCAATTTCATTACAGTTTTGTTATCGTGTTATACATTTAAATTAAAATAACAGACACTATTTAATATAACTGTTAAAAGCACATTAAAGATAAATTTACAATGTAAATAAATGTATTGAATGTAACCTATACATGTATGATTGTCTCAGACATAAGCTACTCTGATACAGATGTACTTTTTATTTTTAAACTCGTAAATGATGTCATCTGCTGTCGCAATCCCTGGCATAAAGTGTGTGTGCGTAAGTGCGTGTATGGGTGCGTTTGTGCCCTCTTTGCTTTTAGATATAGCCCAGCACTTACAGACTTTCCACTTGGTTTCCTTAATTTAATGTGTTGCTTTCTTACAGATGGGTGCAGCCCCGGGAGCGCCGTGCAGTCCGTTACTATTGCTCTTAGGCACTTCGCACTGGGTGTCGACCCAACCGCAGCCTATTGGGATTTTGACTTGCTAGATGGGCACGGTGGCTGGCGGGCAGAGGGGTGCCACATAACAGGCTCCGCGGGCAACACGACCACCATTCATTGCACTCATCACAAAAACTTTGCTGTGCTAATGGTGAGTACAGTGCGACTGTAATTCATCCCTGCCCTCCTAGACCCCTTATAGACAAAGTCTTCGCGCGCCTTGTGTTGCTGAGGCAGGCTATTATGTATCAAAAGCATCCTTTTCATGAAGGAATAGAAGGGTCACGTGCTCAAGCGCTTGATGATGGGACATTTAAAATCTTGCTTTATTGTTGTTCTCCTGCTGAAGGAAATGGTTATGGATTCGTGCGCAAGGGGAATGTTTGGCGTTAGATTGCGGTACCCAGAATTATATTTATTTTGAGGATGAGAAGTTGCTTGGACTATGGACAGGTCTGCTAGGGTCGAAGACCAGTATAGCTGTTGAAATCGGAATCATGCTCAATCGAAAGAGCTCCTTGTCAGTAGGCTATTCGCCTGCGAGCGCAAGTGGTGTACTAATTGTTTGCAACCTTGCCCACCGAAATGTTCGATTGTAAACCATAGCTTTGTTAATCTACCTCGTTAAAGTTGGTTTTAACGTAGCCTCGTGTATTTGAAAATCTTCTCCTGTCGACGTTCCCTATTAAAATTTATTTCATGAGGATAATTCCAAAACCACAATGGCATCGCATCGTTCAGTCGTTCCGTAGAGCAGCTGCGCCTAGTCCTGTTTTGGACGAACAGAAATCCTCCGGATGTTTACCGAAGAGTGGGATTCGCTAGACTGGGAGGTCAGTCCTTGATTGAGCATGGAAGTGGTTTGCTTGAGATGTTGTTAGCTGTTTCCGAGTTGCCTTTTACCTGCATATTTCATGAAGCTGCTCAAACAGCCTAGGTTGATATTCATGCACATTATGAGGGAGGTCGAAAACCCCATAGGAAGGAGTGTTGAAGGGTGTGTGTGTGAGAAAATCTGTATAAAACGGCACGATGGGCTCTGAGAGTGAACGGGTGTGTGTACTGAATATCAAGCCGTTGTCAGATGGAACGCAGATCGGAGATTGTCATTGTATGGAGCTGTGGCAATGTATGTATTTAATACCGCAACCTGGTCTAGCGGAGACGCATTTCGCTGCGCTTGACAGCGCGCTGTCATTTGGTACCTTGTGGCTGTCAGCACAAAACTGAAGTGAGATCGGCAATTTAGTAAATGGACGTGACAAGAGATTAATGATTTGAACTTCAAGGCAGTGCGCATATAATCGACGAAATAGTTGGGAAAAGGCTTTAGCAGGTCTCTCGACATATAAATAGCTAATTACACGATTATATTCGGATTTTTTGTGGGGAGATAGCACGTTTACTAATGCAGTCACCACACCCGCACTAGGCTCTGCAGTGCCCGAAAAATAGACCTTTATTTACGGACTCGTGACATCATGGTCATGTTAAAACAATGTACATCGTGTCATTTTTAAATGACTCAAAGCTGTAAGATTTGCTGAACCTGTTGCATGATTTCCTCATAGGCAGATTCCTATAAAATTTTTATTGAAGTCCACGATGTGAACTAGTTAGTACAAAAGCTCAATGACTGATCTAAACTACCTCTCAATCAACATTACAAATGGTTATCTTAATCAAACCTGACTAACGGTTTCCAAAGGCTATTTAGATCTTAACTTCTCCCATGTGTTGCAAAGGCGTACTGCCGCTGTGTGTGTGTGTGTGTGTGTGTGTGTGTGTGTGTGTGTGTGTGTGTGTGTGTGTGTGTGTGAGATTGTCTGTGAAAGAATTCAATGAGGTACTCTAAGGTCAGTCATTAGCTTGCCTGCAATCAAAAGAATCGATCACAAGGTGAATCAGACACAAAACGAGCCGAGAGACACAAGGTCAACCACGAAGCATGGCATTAAAAGATGGCTTGACAATCATTCCTAAGACTGTGAAGGGAAAGCGCCTGAAAGGCACGTTGCAATCAACAGCACTGATGATATTGCAGGCCCATTCTCATTCCGCAGTTCTGGGGCCTTCGAGATGATTAGTCTACAAAAAGCGTGACAGACCAATACAATTGTCCCTGGGGACGGCTATCCAGTTATGTGGTTTGGGATATTAAAAGCATTTTAATAAGATGCATTTTGACTTTGGCGTAGGGATTTTCGAGGGATGTCGAGTGTGTGGTGGGAGTATTACAGGAGCTCAGTGTGTGTTGGGGTACTTGTCATCGCCCCCCCCTCTTGTCGCTGGCCTTGTGTTAAAAAGACAAGTGGCTGACTACTAATGCCACCTGTAACCACGGTTGCCCATGAGTTTTATTACAGCATTGGTTATGTATTGTTTTCCCTGCCGTGGTGTATTTGGATTCCTGTATGTCAGTAGCAGAGGTAGACTGGCATAATGGCACCTCGAGCTCTCCAGGTTTCAGCACCATGGACAGAGCCCAGTCTGTGCTGCCTAACAGGGCCCCCATCCTCTCCCCTCCTCTCCTCTCAACTCCTCTCCTCTCCTCTCCCCTCCCCTCCCCTCCCCTCCCCTCCTCTCCTCTCCTCTCCTCTCCTTTCCTGCCCGCCTGCCTTTGTGCCTGTAGCGGGCGTCTGCGTGTCTGTCTGTCGGTCGGTCTGTCTGGAAGAGGGGGAGGGCTGACTCACTCATTTACAGCATTGCAGCCTCATCATTCGTCTTCCTCACGGTGACACGCCCCCCCCCCCTTCTCTTGACTGGTGGGTTTGTATGTGTACGCGTGTTTCTGTGTGTCAAAGGCAGAGGCATGTATGTTTTTGTTGTAGGTAAACATAGGAGCAATAGGGGGAAGAGTTCCAGGGTTTGATTGCTCCATGGCTCCAGACTGTTTAAAATGCAAGAGTAGACCTTTGGAGGAGAGCTAGTGTGGTGGAGAGAAAGAAAGAACGAGAGAGAGAGAGAAAGAGAGAGAGAGAGAGAAAGAGAGAGAGAGAGAGGAATGCGGGGTTGGAAAGCAGGCTTTTGTCAGTATCCAATCATAACAAAGTCTCTAAGGCCATGAGCCAATAAATGAGGAGCTGTTGAGATATGTATTCATCTACCCTGTGGGGCAGGATGAATATGCAATGCTGAATGTACTCTGGGAAAAAAACACTGGTTTTTTCACATATAGCCCCCGTTAACAATTTGTTCCTTCCCCCGTCTCGGTAAATATGTGGTTTTGGCACATGTTGTTCAACTTTCCTAGGTGTAAGACTAAGAAAATGTGGCCAAGGAAAAATATTAAATTAGTCTGCCATTGTTGTACATCATAAGATTTGCATGTAATTGAAAAGAAGTGCATCTCGGTTTGAGACCGGAGTAGACAGGGATCTCTAATGAGAGTGTATCAGCGGGCCGCCGGAGAGAGAGATGCTGTGTGCTCTCTTTGTTTCCTAGTCATGACTAAGCCGGCCTGCTTATCTGTTGGCATCATTCCTGAGGAATTACACATGCTGTTGTCCCCCCCCTCCCACCTCCTTTCCCTGCCCCTACACACACACACACACACACACTCACACACACACACACACACACACACATGCACACAGAAGACAGTTCTCCGTTGTTGTGTCGGTGTCAAACAGTGTGATACCACGGGGGTTAAGGTGACTCTCGGAGTGCACGCTAACGATCTGTGTCCTACTTAGCCCCATTTACCTCTGACCTGCCGGCGGTCCGCCCTGCTTAAACAACGCAGCTGCCAGCGCTGGGGAGCAGGGTCGGCTCCGTGGCAGCGTGGGATTAGCCAGCCGCCCACCCGGCAGCCTCTGTCAGACTGAAGGGGAAGCACAGGGTCCCACCGCTAACACTGCTGCTCCGCCTGCTAGCTTGCTTGGACACGGGGTCGTAGCTTGCGGATTGGTTATGATTTCCCTGGCGCTTTGAAGATTTGGTTTCGGGATAGAAAAGATTAGCTCGCTACTAGCGTTATGTTAAATTTTATTTTATTTTTTTATCAGGTTGAAATATTGTTGGAATGAGTGTTTTTTTATCGACTGTTCATATTTTTAAAGTAAAGGCTGAACAAAGTATGTAGGATACAAACGTATATTCTTTTAATGCTAGTATGAGTAGTGGTTGGCTCTGTAGTACCGTCTGTGTCACTTAAATTTTCTATTGCATAAATCTAGGCTTTTTATGTCTCCACTTGGGTCCGTTCCAGTACTCGGCCTGGTTCAGATAGAAAGGTTCCCCCTTACTCTCGCAAAGCATCGCTGCCTGCTGTCCCCGGCTTGCCGCACGCTAGTGGCGCGTGATGCAGCCTGGTTCAGAGACTCACGCTGTTTTCTCCGAGAGTAATAAATTCCGAGCATGCTGCTTCCTATTAATAATCGTAGGCATTTTCAGTCTCACCGTGATACTGCTGGAGTCAGCCAGTACCCTTTGTTGGGTACCCTTTTCCCCTGACACAACACAATGTGTGTCAGGATGGGACTTTGGCCTCTGGGTTAAAGGATCCTCATTTTGGAGGGTGAGGCGTTGATGTTGGGGTGTGTGAGTGTGTGTGTGTGTGTGTGGGGGGGGGGGTGGTTGAGTATATACAAATTGCATTACTTCAATGTATTGTTATTCAAATGACACAATGCGCCTTGTATATAATACAAATGAGCTAAGTATATGAAAGATAATGAAAGTGCTGTTCACAGCAGAAGGGTGGTTCAAAGTGAATGTGTGTATCGGTCTGTGTGTGTGTGTGTGAGTGTCTTTCTGTGTGTGCGTCTGTGTGTGTGTACTTGCGCAGCAGAGCAATCCAAAGAAAGTTAATGGGCTATTCAATGGTCTCACAGTTTTGATGTTGTTTATAGAGTGCAACTGATTAATTGGCACCCAAAGCCGCATCAGTGTTTTTATGGAGATGAAGGCAGTGCTAACTCCAATTGTAAAACTGTCAATGCTGTAATGATAATGATGTAGTCGCATTTCATTTTTATTCAGGTTTTTTTTTGGCATAACACGAATGCAACTCCAATTTGCTCGTTTGAGATTGACTATTGCATGACTTATTTTTATCGTTAATGTTGGACATTTTAGGCAAATATCGAAATATGGCCACCACTGTGATGCATCACACGGATGCTTTTAGATTGTATCCAGCCATTTATCCACACCCTCGATTTTCTCTTTCGCAAACACACACACACACACACACACACACACTCACACTCACACACACACACACACACTCACACTCACACACACACACACACACACACACACACACAACAGGACACGTTGCTATAGATCCAGGATTAGTCACAGACGAAGGAGATGATCTGTATGACCACGAGCCATCTGACGCTGGTGATTCATGTGGGCACTGGACACACACACACGGCGCGTTGGACGGAGGACACAGCCAACTGTCCGCACAATAATCAGACTCCCGTCGGAGGCGTCCGTGTTTTCCGATGTGTCTGTGACCACCAGCCAGCTGGGTGACCTTCCGCCCCGCCCCCCGCACCCCCCTCCAGAGCCGTGGAGAAACGAGGGCGGCAGTGGAGAGACCACCCCCCCCCCCACCCCCCCAGGTCTCTGATGGGATTCGTGTTGCTGTGCACGCCTCCTAACCGAACCGGACAGCGCCTCATTCGTACAATGCTGGCCGGTCTAGGCAAACACGTCTGCTGCTGATTGGCCCCCTCTATTACGACGGTGTCGGTGGGGGACCCGGTCGGGCTGGCTGCTCGTTCGGCCCCCTCTATTACGACGGTGTCGGTGGGGGACCCGGTCGGGCTGGCTGCTCGTTCGGCCCCCTCTATTACGACGGTGTCGGTGGGGGACCCGGTCGGGCTGGCTGCTCGTTCGGCTCCCTCTATTACGACGGTGTCGGTGGGGACCCGGTCGGGCTGGCTGCTCGCTCGTTGACCCCTCTATTACGACGGTGTCGGTGGGGGACCCGGTCGGGCTGGCTGCTCGTTCGGCCCCTCTATTAGGACGGTGTCGGTGGGGGACCCGGTCGGGCTGGCTGCTCGTTTGGTCCACGGGCTTCATAGTCCCCCTCCGCGTCACCCACCATGCCCTTCCTTCCCCCTCTGCGGTGGTGTAAGCAGAGGGTGTGTAACTATGGATACGTTGTGGGGGGGGGGGGGGGGGAGGGTTAAGGGTGATGGTGACTTTCCTGGAATGGACAGGATTAGCTGCTCTAAGTGGCCTGGCACCTCCACTGTCTGTCTACCCTAACCTCCAGTTGCACCCTCCACACCCCCTTACACACCAGGTCAGGAAATAACAGCCTTTTTTCCTGTGGGACGACAACGACCTCACCACCACGACCTTTTGAACCCTGACCCGGTGACTTTATTGTTGTCCCAGGAGTTTATCTGTCTGTCCTCCAGGGCTGGCTGGCTGTCTGGTGGACTGCCGCTTTGCTTGGCTTGCGAGCTGCAAACCAGTGAAGAGCTATTGACGTGACCTTCGCTGCTGTCCCAGCTAATAAGGACAAGTGTGTGTTGAGCCTGTAAGCATGTGAGCGCATGTGTGTGTGTGTATTATCTTTTCACGCATGGCCTAATTCAAATATAGATATTTTTTAATGCAGCTGGGCAATTCTTGCAATTCTTCTAGCGTATAGCTTATATGGGTTGAATACGTTGTGTTTGACTTGTTCTGTGGAACATGCTTTGTTTTCCTAATTACATTCCTATGCCAGAGGTGATGGCTGTATCACAAGGGTTCCTGATCTGCCAGTCAGTGTAACGTGTGTCCGGGTGGGTCGGCATGGACGGAGGTGTGTGTGAGTGTGTGTGTGTGTGTGTGTGTACGGGCCTTTGTGTCGGTGAGTCATGTTGCACATTGGTTTTCGGCTGGAGACGAGGCTCTGCGCCAGCCGGCTTTAACTTCAAAGCTCCCTCCATTGGCGGCCCAATCCCGGTGCATGGGCTGAGCGATGTGCTCCGGTATCAATGGTGAAAACTAATCTGGCCGGTGAGATCCTCGCCCCCCTGGCCGTCCGGAGCTGACGCCTGCCTTACAAACGGCCTGATGAGACACAAACATGTAAATGTGCCGCAGGCGAGATGGAGTGCCCACTTAGGTCTAAATGGCACAGATAGCCCAACTGGCAGCCGCTGGAAATGGGATCGGTCGAGATTGTGTCGCGCAATCCATAATCAAAAGTGGACCGTGATGACATGGCGGTAGGAGAGAGAGAGAGAGAGAGAGAGAGAGAGAGAGAGAGAGAGAGAGAGAGAGAGAGAGAGAGAGAGAGAGAGAGAGAGAGAGAGAGAGAGAGAGAGAGAGAGAGAGAGAGAGAGAGAGAGAGAGAGAGAGAGAGAGAGAGAGAGAGAAGAGAGAGAGAGAGAGAGAGAGAGAGAGAGAGGGAGAGAGAGGGAGAGAGAGAGTGGGCCCAGAGGTATGACTCAGAAACAGGCTCTTCGGGGGGTAAGAGATAATGATATACCTATCTCCATCTGTTGCTGTGTCTCTGGCACAGTCTCACTGGACGGCACTATCATTATTAATCTCCCCATCTCTACCACTCCACTTTCTTCCTTTTATTTGTTTTGTCACTCCAGCTATTTTCTCTCGTGAACGTAGCAGGCCACACGTGTCAGAACTATAGATATCCAGGATGAATTTTATGCTATGCGTAGTAACGCGCACCCATCCCACTCTGCCCCCCAACTCACAGCTCACTCACCCAAAGCAGGAAGGCAAAGCAAAGAGCTGTCTGACAGATGGAGCCCAGTAGCCCTGCCCTATCCCGGGCTTAGAAAGCAGCAAGCCTGGGCCGCCGTGGTAGCGTGGTCTCCTTTAGCGGGTCCCTCCTCCCAGCGCCAATCTAGTGTGAGGTGCTTAGGAAAACAGCACGCTTTTTACGGTCGCCGTAATGGAGCCATCAAGCCTCTAGCTTTACGCGCCGCTTTACGAAGCTAGCGGCGCGCCGGCTAACCCTGGCGCTAGCGGAGGCCCGTCGCGCCGGAAAGGACCCGGCAGCCAATTAGAGCGGCCGGAGAGGAAGGGACGGAGCAGATGTGCGGACGAGTCTCGCCGGTAATTGTGCCAGCTCAGATTTGTAAGCACCGCGCTGACAAACATAAGCTATTCATCCACCAGATCTCCTAAGGCTGATGAGGCCGCTGTTAGGACCGTGAGCTGGTTGGTAGGTGGGGTTGTTTTTTTCTTCCTCTGGTGGTGTCATGGAGGCGAAGAGGGGAGCATTGATCGCGGCCGTAACCCGTGGAACATTGGGCTGTTTCTTTTTGTGTCGCTTGGTCGCTGGGGAAATTGCCATGTTGGGCCACAAAGCACCAAGCGCGGTAGGGGAGGAGGCGTGTGAACGGAGGCACAGGACTGTGCCTCTCTCTGACTCTCTGTGCTCAGTGGCATACGGTCTCAAGGGGGGCTTGGGGGCCGGGCCCCAGAGGGTCTGTAATGTAACACCGTGACTGTGTGTATGCTTAACTGAGTAAATGTGTCAATTCCCAACTGGTGTGGTGTGTTTGGGTGTGTGTGTGTGTGTGTGTGTGTGTGTGTGTGTGTGTGTGTGTGTGTGTGTGTGTCTGTGTGCAGACCTACAGCAGAGTTAGACAGAGCGAGAAAGAGAGGGAGAGAAATAGAGGGAGAGGGAGAGAGAGAGAGAGAGAGAGAGAGAGAGAGAGAGAGAGAGGGAGAGAGGGAGCGAGGGAGAGAGAGCCTCGGTTGAGTTGGCGGTAGTGTGTTGAGGAGATGAGTCACCCCTCTCTGGGCCAGACAACACCCACCATGTAGCCAGCCAGCCAGCCAGCCAGCTTCCTCCCTCCCTCTCTCCCTCTCTCCCTCCCTCTCTCCCTCTCTCCCTCCCTCTCTCCCTCTCTTCCTCCCACTCTCCCGTGCTTCACCAGGGCTTGGGGCGTGAATGTGTCAATTGATTATCAGACTCCCATTGTTGGGGTCTGGGGACGCTGTTGAATGCAATCTCGTCAGGCGCGGCCGTCCACGGACGAGGACACGTGGACTCGGTCGCCGAGGACCGCCGTCAGCCCTGCTCTGCCCTGTTGAGCGGTCACTTGAACGGGCCTGCTCCGCTCCGTCGTCGTGACAACGCCATGCGTTGGCTGGCGCTTCTGTGACAAGCTTCTTTTCTATAGCGATGAAAGGAAGGGAGTTAGTCGGGTTTGACTCCTCACTGCACTTTTAAAGTGTTCGATGTTTGTGTTTGTTAACCAGGTGCGTTCACGTTAGATTGTATCATCAGTCGCACGAGTGTTATTGATTTGTTAGTGCTGAGTAGGACCTGCACAAAATGTCCTGTACGCATACATTCTTTTATAAAACATATTTAAAAAGCGTATGGCAGAAATACGGGATGGAGCATTGGAATTTCGATAATCTCGTGCTTAATCATGAAGAACACCGCCAATGCCTCCGAGATGGCGAATAAGAGATTGATGTTGTTTGCGAAGCAATTCCACTTTGTGTGTGAACAGATTGAATAGAGCCAGCGCCACTGTCTGACCCTCAGAAGACGCCCGCTCTCCTGCAGGGACTCTTCCACTGTTGTCTAAATGAGATTCATCAGCTGGTGACAATACCCCCTTTCATTCCATGACTGTTTAATTGATTTCGCCTGAATTTGATTAAGCCAACGACGGTGGGCCTCGCGTGCCCAATCCGCCAGCGTCCATCGGGGGGGAGGCGATATGGAAACGTGGTGGAAATGATTAACCCCGAGGTGGAGGATGGACGTTCCCATTACAAAACACAACGGCGTCGGAGCGTTCAACATGCGGCTTGACGTGCCTGTAGAGACCCGCCATAGGTGGCCTTGTTCACTGGTCGGCTGTGCGGTTTCCCCTCCCCTGGTTTGTCTGCGTTAGGAAGTGCTGTTAAGCCAGGTCTAGATGGGTTTGATCTGCACACTCTCTTCCCAGTTCTGGTCCGGCGATCACATGACCATTGGAGGATGATAGAGTGTGGAGCTGCTGGATGGCGGCCGGAAGCCCTCGGGCAGTCAGCCAAAGGATTTTAATTTGCTTTCTCTCACCCTCGCTCTCCCTCTCTTTGTGGCTCCTTCTCTTTTACTTGTAAGCACGTGTGTGTGTGTGTGTGTGTGTGTGTGTGTGTGTGTGTGTATGTGTGTCTGTGTGTGTGTGTGTGTGTGTGTGTGTGTACATAAGGGAGTAATATAAGCACACGTCACAGTTTTCCCATGAATAGTTTCTGTTTTGTGAATACACAAAAGGCGTTGACCTCGTAGGAAGCGAGCGTGTTGGTCAATGCACAAAGCTGTGCAATGTTGACCTGCGCCGTGCCCTACGTTAATACCATGCAACACAGAAGTTGTAAGTACAAGGACTACTGCCTGTTTTTTTCCATTGTGTAATCTCCCTGGACACCAGACTGTCCCTTTTAACCCTTTGCGTTAATAGTTTACTTTTCCCCCCACTTGTTTGCCGTCGGCAGACTCAACAGCCCAACACCTGGACCGCACCTCCCTCCCCCCCAACTGTGCCGCGCCGAGATTATGGATCAGGCAGCGTTTAATTGACAGATAATCTGATGTTGGCATGAGGGGGGGTGTGTGTGTGAGTGTGTGTGTGTGGATTAACATTGTAGCGACAACACAGACAGCTGGGGGGATCAAGAGCCCCGTTTAGCTGTCGGGTGTGGGGGGGGGAGGGGACAATGGGACGTGTTTAGACGTAACACACCACCACTAATCCAGAATGGGCTCATCCAGGGCTTGGGTTTGGTAATGCCGCGGCTCAGCTGTAATAGATTGGGCTGTCAGTGGGCCCCGGCCCCGTCGCAGACACACAGCCGTCTCAGGGGGCCTGGCGCTGTGATGTAATGCGATCGTAATAACAACAACGATAATAATAATAAGTAGGGTGTTGGAGGAATCGGTATGAAGCCGTCTGCTGCAGCCGCTGTCCTTATTTGACACGCGGCTGGCGGCTGCGTCGGGGGGGGTGGGGTGGGGGGTGGGTGGGGGGGGGGGGCGGGTGAGGGAAAGGGCTCCGAGCCTTCAGCACGCCACGCCAATAAGCTATCATTCATCCTGACAGCCTGGTCAACAAGGGGATGGCAACTTCAGAGTCAATACGAGGCCATGATTGTTTTCGTGTGTGTGTGTGTGTGTGTGTGTGTGTGTGCGTGTGTGCGTGTGTGTGTGAAGGGGTGCGGAGGGGGTCTAGTTG
>JAPMUY010010615.1:380000-402500 GCA_026901105.3 Galaxias olidus
CACTCCGTGCTCAGCACCGCTCCGTGTGTGTTCAGCCACACTGAGTTTTATTTACAGCCCTCTGTTTGAGAATGGAGAGCTGGCGGGGGAATCCAAACACTCGCCCGCATGTAGAGTACCTTTTTGTGTTTTTTTCAACGGCTACACATCGGCGGGGGCTTTGTTTTCCCTCTCCTCCATTGTGATCCCGCGGTGTTTGGTGAGAGCGTGTGAGAGAGCGTGTGAGAGAGTGTGTGAGCGTGTGCTAGCGCGCGTGAGTCTCCCCCCCCCCCCCCCCCCCCCTCAGGCCGTCGCGGAACGCTGCTGCCTGTCTGACTCACGCGTCTGAAGCCGGGGATTGATGTGTGTGTGTGTGTGTGTGTGTGTGTGTGTGTGTGCGCGCGCGTGCGTGCGTGTGTGTGTGTGTATGTGTGCATGCGCCAGACACTGGAAGCCCTGGACTGGCCTCTGAGGAGATGTCTCTATCAGATCCCCTCGGCAGCCCGTCTGACTTTGGTCTGCTTGCTTCGACGGCTAATGAGAATATATGTCTCCGAGGCCTGATAGGCCCCGTCCAGTCATCCTGTCTTCAGCCACTCGTTATAATCCAAATGTGGGCTGGCTGCAAGGGAGCTCAACCTCTCGGGCATTTCTGTGGGGGAAGTCATTGCAGTGCCGTGCTGGAAATGATGGGCAGAAGGTGGCCCCTCATTCAGTGTTTGTTTTCGGGAAGGGCGAGCTGGGCCACGCGGACGGACAGGAGGGACGCAGGGATGGAGGTAGGAGCAGGCCTCAGCGTTTCCTGCTTCCCAATGTGTGTGTGCGTGTGTGTGCGTGTGTGTGCGTGTGTGTGTGTGCGGGGTCGAGGGGAGAGACAGGGACAGGACAGGGACAGCATGCATACAGTCGCTCTCCCTGCAGAGAGAGAGAGAGAGAGAGAGAGAGAGAGAGAGAGAGAGAGAGAGAGAGAGAGAGAGAGAGAGAGAGAGAGAGAGAGAGAGAGAGAGAGAGAGAGAGAGAGAGAGAGAGAGAGAGAGAGAGAGAGAGAGAGATGACAGCAGCGTGCCCCCGGCTCCAGACAGCCCCCCCCCCCCCGACAACCTCCACACCCTAGCAGCCGCAATCCCTCTCTCCCTCCTTCCTTCCCTCACCCTCTCCCTGTCCGACCTCCGTCATCCTCCCTCCCTCCATCCTGCCGTCAGATTCAACAGGCCACCTCCCTCCCTCCTTCCCTCCCCCTCTCTCTCTCCCCATAGGGGGAGCCTTGTCAGACATCGTCGTATCCCTGCACCGGCTGTCTGACTGTCTGTCACCGAGCTTTGACACGTCGGGGCGCCGTGGCAACGCTGCGGAGTGACGGGCTTATTTAGAAAAGGGGTTTTAGCCCAGTTGCAATTTCCTGCTTGTTGCCCCATGATTCACACACCTAACGCTATTGCGTCGTAAAACCGGCGTCCACGCGCGCTCTACATCACACCCGCTCAGTCCCTCCCTGCACAGAGGGGGAAGGAGGTGGAGGGTTGCCAGGTTAATGTACTTGACCCAGTGAAAGCCCATCGCCGAGCCTATGAAAACCCCCTTCCAGCGAGGCCAGGGGCGGCTCTGATTTATGTCTCCTCTGCTGGATGGAGTTCAGCACCGGGACAGCAACGGTGGCAGAAACAACAGCAGCAGCAGCGGCGGCGGTGGTGGCGGCGGCAGCCCCCCCCCCCCCCCCATGCCCCCCACCCCCAGACACGGCTCACGGCTCACCTCCGCACGCCTCCTTCATCTACAGTTGGCTCACGTGCAAACCGAGCCGCCGCACCCGCCATTTTGGGGGCAGCGGAATGTCCCAGCTGGCTCTGTTTCTAATGCATTTTTTCCCCAGAGTGGAACGTGTCATCCGGAATCCTTTTAAAAAAATTTTTGCGTCACGCTGGCCGATGTCATCCTCTGTATTGGGACATGTGTTCATGTGGCCTGACCTATATGGGTCTTTGGTGTTTCGCTAACAGCTGGCTACGAATCGGCGATACGGGTTAAGCGCCATGCCCAGAGGTGCCAGACGGCCTCAGCCTCATCCCCTTGTCTCACAAAAGCGACCGTGAGTGCACGGCGGTCTATTTAGCGTTTCCATTGGAAGCGCCGACCAGAATCAAATCTGTTTTTGTTCTTTCATCCCTCGCCCCGTGCGAGGACGCGCGCGTGAAAGAACGTGCTTGAAACCGTGGGCCTTTGTCATCCCTGAAATCTAGAGATGTTCAAATAATATACATAAACCCCCCCCACCCCAAAAAAAAAAAAAAAACTGTATAATAATTCATGTTCTAATATTTTCTATCAACCTCACGTCTGTATCTTTCTAAAAAATGTACTTGAATTACTTTGTATTTGTACTTGCCAAAAATGTATATATGTTCCACAGCGTAAACTTGTTGACTGTTTTTGGTCTCTCCTGGCAGCACCATCCGCATCAGTCGGAAGGGATGGCACATGCTCCTCAACTTCTGCTTCCACGCGGCCCTGACCTTTGCTGTGTTTGCCGGCGGCATCAATCGAATCAAATACCCCATCATCTGTCAAGCCGTAAGTGCACTCCCTTTTTCGTTTGCCCGCTCTCAGTGCTGTCCGGGGAATTGATTCTGAATGTCTGCGGAGGTGCAGTGGTGGGGGCCGCTGAGTGCTCCGCGAAAGGGGGGGTGGGGGGGTGGGGGGCTGAGAGCTGGCCGGGCGGTCGCTCTGCCTCGGACCCCCTTTTATGAGCTGAATGCTCTGCCTGCTCCTCTTTCAAAAGCTCCAGGACAATGAAATGAACCCCCGCCCCCCTCGGTCTTAAAGCAAGGCTCCATAAAAAAAAAAAAACTTTCTCTCTCTCTCTCTCTCTCTCTCTCTCTCTCTCTCTCTCTCTCTCTCTCTCTCTCTAGCTCTCCTCTCTTCCTCTCTATATCTTATTCTCTCTGGGGGGAGGGGGAGAGGGGATAGTGGGACGGGAGCTGTGATAGGCATCTCTCTCCTGGGGGGGCCCTCCTCGTCCCTGCGGGGCCCTTTTGGAGGCTGTTTACCGTCTTAATTAACCCGTTGGTGTGTACTCTCCGGGGACGCGTAGCTGTCATTCCCTCCGTTTAAATGGCTGTGTCTGCATGGGAGATGGCTGTGGCTCATTTAGCCTGCGGCTAGGAGCCGGCACCACATTGACATGCCCGCACATGATTGGGATGCAGCGGTGTGGATTGGATGCAGAGCTGTGTGATCGGGCTCAGAGTCTCCGGAGAACCCGGCTGCAGCACTGATAACATGGCCGGGGCAGAATTTGTAAAGCATGGCGTTTTTAAACAGGCTGTGGTGTTTACGTCGCCCATGGGGGCGTATCTCGCTTTGCCTGAAGGAGGGCTGCCCAACCGAAAATAAAATGCTGGATTTTTTCCCCTTCTAAATCGACAGAGGAGAAGCGGCTGGCTACTCTGTGTGTGTGTGTGTGTGTGTGTGCGTGCGTGCGTGCGTGCGTGCGTGCGTGCGTGCGTGCGTGCGTGCGTGCGTGCGTGAGAGAGACAGCTGCGGTGGCTGTTTTTCAGATAACCCGTTTCCTTTTCTTTTTTTTTGGTCACGGGAGGTGAGAGACAGATAGAGAGGCGTGAGATAGACAAATGTCTCTCCTCTGACAACGCTCAGGTAAGCATATCGTCCGGGGCCCGGAGCTCCATCTCATTGATTAATAGGAGGGGGGGGGGGGGGGTCCTTGATGCCTGGGCTGGATACACAACATTGTCTTTCCGACGCCTCCGCTCAGCGTGCGGCCATTTAGCTGGTTAGAGATTGATGCCCTCTCCTTTTCTTTCTCAGTTATAAAGGCCTTCACTCATACCTTAGTTCTGTTATTTGTTTTTTTTTTATCAACAAGCCGTTTCTCAGCGCTGGGGAGGGAGGCCCGCTGCTGCCTCTGGTCCTGTCACAGGCACTTTAGCTGTCTCCTTGTCCTCCGAAAACGTAACAACTCCCCTCTCAATGTGGCGCCACGCGGCCGGCTGTGTTTTCCAGCCAGGTGGCCCATGTCCATCCGCCCGTCACCCCTGCCCCCCCCCCCCGACACGTGGCAGGGCGGCCGCTCGGCTCCGGAGCCCCGCCACCCGTGGAGCCCTTTCCCCCAGCGTTGATGGACACGCACACATCCCCACAGTTTCACCCCCCCACCCCACCCCACTTCTTCTATAGATCAGCAGCGCAGGCTCAGAGCAGAGCCACCCAGGCCCTCTCCTGTGAGCAAACCGGCCCTGATGAGCCGGCGTGTATTGACGGCCACGAGCGGACGGGGAGCGCTGACACGACACGGGTCACCATCGACGCCGTCGTCACTGTTAGGAGCGTGTTCAGCGCGTCTCATCCCCAGGCCCCCCCCGGCCCCGCCGTCCTTTCCAGGATCTAATCGCTGGTTAACTAGGGAACTCCACGATCCTCGCTCCCCCGTGTTGGGGGACGGCCAGCCAAGTTTTTTTGTCCTCCGTCCCAGTGGGATTGAGGCTGGGCCAGCCGAGACAGCGTTCGGGAGCGATTACATCCCCACGAGGCAAGCCGGCTGAATGGAGATGGGCGATCACACCAACGCCTGCCCACGCTCACACGTGCCCCGGGGGCCGTGATCCCCGTCTCCAGCCCAGGGGGAAGCGCACTCCCCTGCCCACCCTCTGTCAGAGGGAACTTCAAGGAGCTGTGGAACCATCTCTGGATGGGCCTCGCCGAATTTCAAGAGCCACGCTCTCTATCTTTCCTCCTCCTCCTCCTCCTCCTCCTCCTCCTCCTCCTCCTCCTCCTCTTTTTCCAGCTGCATCTTCCCCCTCTTCCTGCTCTCTCTCTCTTCTCCCGCTCTCTCTCTCTCTCTCTCTCTCTCTCTCTCTCTCTCTCTCTCTCCCTCCCTCTCTTTCTCTCTCTCTCTCTCTCTCTCTCTCTCTCTCTCTCTCTCTCTCCCTCTCTCTCTCTCTCTGTCCCTGTCCCTGTCGTTCTCTCTTCACCCACCCCTGCGCTGTCACCGCGCCATCTCCAGTGTGTGTCAGTGTCTCCTTTAGATCCCATAGCACCAAGGCTGCCAACTCGGATTGGGAACGTCAACACCGGCTGCCTTAAAATGCATATTGAGGAAGCAGCACAGCAACACCTCTCGACGAGAGACAATAACAGACACATTTGACTCGAGTAGTCAAAGCAAATAATTGATTTTCATAGTAAATATTATCTTGCCTCGTCATTTAGCTAAACGGTAAGGCTAAGATGAAGGTTTCCCTGGCTATATTCACACTTTCCCAAGCGGTTATATTTTTTTCCCGATCAGCGGCGATCTACCTGACGCTCTCCCAATTTGAGAGTTTGTATCCTTGGGATATTTCTGGAAAAGTCCAGCGTCAGTCCCGCTGATTGAATGTCCACCAGCCACTGACGGCCCCTGTCCTCCAAAGTCCGTGGAGGACACGTCCAATTAGCATGTGGACAGCGGGACCATGTCCGCGCCCCCCCCCCTCCCCGGTGCAGCCGGGGCCAAGCCGACTGGAAAGAAAGGGATTTGATTGGCCGCGTCTTCGTTTGCTGCTCGCTGACTGAACAGAGTTTGATTGGGGAGGAAAGGCACGATGCATTCTAATTCGCCTTTCCCTTTCCCTTAACTCCCCCTCCTCCCCCTCTCTCTCTCTCTCTCTCTTGTTCTCTATCTCCCGACTCTCTTTCTCTCTCGACACAGCCTAGAAACAATGGCCGATCAATTCCCCATTCAAACATATTTCATGAATATTAAATTGAGGGCGGTTGTGGGGATACAATGTCACACGTGCTGATTGTTGCTGACGTGACCGCCATTCATTTTTTGATTTGTTATTCAGTGCAGGCCCAGTGTCCTCTAATTCAGCTGATAAGAGGTGTGGGGTGGGGGGGTGGCTGTTGTTCCATACCCACCTAAGAACCTGGCGGAGAACATTGCGGCGGGGCTGGGCAGCCGGGTACAGACAACCCGGGCCGGGTGACCTTGATGATCCGATGGTTCTATTATTCAAAGCCATCTTCTCTGACTCTGACTGTCAAGGTGACGATAAGCTAGTCTGGTCATGGAAATCAATGGTATGACGGCGGAACCAAATGGATTGTATGTCAAAAAATAAATAAATAAAGTTCAGTTATGGGAGATTGAAGAAGAAAAGGTTTCTATTTATCTGGTGGGTGTGGGTGTGCGTGTGTGTGTGTGTGGGTGCATGTGTGCGTGTGTGTGTGTGGGTGCGTGTGTGTGTGTGTGTGTGTGTGTGTGTGTGTGTGTGTGTGTGTGTGTGTGTGTGTGTGTGTGTGTGTGTGTGTGCGTGCTTGCGTGCGTGTGTGTGTGTGCGCGCGCGTCCGACCCAGGCAGTAACTCTCTGCCGCTCTGCAGGTGGGGGTGGTGCTGCACTACTCGTCTCTCTCCACCATGCTGTGGCTGGGGGTGACGGCCAGGAACATCTACACCCAGGTGACCAAGAAGCCCCCCCAGCCCGCCCAGGCCCAGGACGGTGAGCCGCCAGCCCCTCCCGTGCCCGCCAAGCAGCCCCTGCTGAGGTACGTGCACACCCTTTAGTCACAGGTCACCTCTCCTCCGCCGAGTCCCACACCACTAAAAAAGTGTCAAATGAATGTGGGGGTGTGTGTGTGCGTGCGTGTGTGTGGGGATGTGTGTGTGTGTGTGAGTGGGTGTGTATGTGCATGTGCATGTGTGTTTGTATGAGCCGGTGTGTGTGTGCATGTTTGTATCTGCCTGTGTGTGGTCAGTATGGGTGTGTGTGTGGGTGTGTTTGCATGTGCCTGTGTGTGTGGTCAGTGTGTGTGTGTGTGTATGTGTGTATGTTTGTATGTGCCTGTGTGTGTGGTCAGTGTGTTTGTGTGTGTGTGTGCGAGCAGAAGTGCAGCACACGTGTGGGTGTCTGCCTGTCTGGGTGATGGCCTTTGCCAAACAATTGTAAGCGATCTTTCCCCAGCAGATATTGCTTTCCATGGGTATACTTTTTTGAGGTCAAGGGCTGGTTCAGTGAACAACACTGTGCTCCCCTCCCATTTCGATTGTGTCCCCCAGCATGTGCCCTTTGTAAGCCGGGGAGACGGGGAGAAGTCAAGACAAACTGCTGGAGGATAATACCGCCCCATCGCTCCATAGCAAGACCGAGGAGGCTTTGATCTGGCTAGTGGAAGGCTCAGACTCTGTCCTCTATGTTTTAACCTTCATATCGTGTTCTCTTGAGAAGAGAGTGTTTGCGGGAGAGGCAGCCACTGTTTGCGTCGTGCTTCACCCATGGATTCCCAAAGACTGATGGGTGTGGTCACTGCTGAGTTATCGTGTGTGTGTGTCTGTGTGTGTGTGTGTGTGTGTATGTGTGTGTGTGTGTGTGTGTCTTTGCGAGCCCCTGGCCCTCTCTCTCTCTCTAATAAGCTCAGACTTCAGTAGATAGACTCAGATATTGTTTTTTTTATTTTCCAGAGGAGACATCCATAGCTACTTAGCATTCCTCCTGGTGTCTGGCTCCGGCCCCTCCAGTGGTCCCCCCCTACCCTCACCGTTTCCAATCTCAACTGTTTGGCTCTCTCACAGCAAACGTCTTTTTTCTTTTTTTCCCCTTCCTCCTCTTCTTATACCGCACGTCAGGAAATCTTTTCTCTGAGTCACTGTCTGCCATGAGGGAGGAACTTTGGGTTCCAGTTATGCGGCTCGCATAAAGGGAAGATTAGTCCGATAAACACCGGAGAGCGGAGCGTGTTCTTTTTAATTAGCCACATTCCAAGAAACGGGGGCCTATTCATTTGGGCTTCTCCTATTAGCCGAGACTGGAGAGGTGACATTCAAGGTGCAAACCGCTGCTTAGCAACAATGGCTGGAGAGAGAGAGAGAGAGAGAGAGAGAGAGAGAGAGAGAGAGAGAGAGAGAGAGAGAGAGAGAGAGAGAGAGAGAGAGAGAGAGAGAGAGAGAGAGAGAGAGAGAGAGAGAGAGAGAGAGAGAGAGAGAGAGAGAGAGAGAGAGAGAGAGAGAGAGAGAGAGAGAGAGAGAGAGAGAGAGAGAGAGAGAGAGAGAGAGAGAGAGAGAGAGAGAGAGAGAGAGAGAGAGAGAGGGAGACCGACAAACATCTGCTTGGCTGCCTGGCAAAGTTTAAATTGGCGGCGTTGTCAGCAGCAACACTGGCAGGGGTGACGTTATGCCGTTGTCTCACCCACTCTGCCAATGGACGTAATAGCTGACGAGTAACACGTATCAATCCCGACCCGAAAAGGGAAAGCCTGTTTCTAAAACCCCCCGGTGTTTCATCTCTTTGTGGGCGTGCGGCGTGCGGTGGCGGAGGCCGTTTAAGGAGGCAGCTCGCCAGGGCGTAAGAAACGCTTCAGCTCCTCTCCTCCTTTTTGAAGCCCCTGTCTGGCGTGCTCGGCGGAGGAGGAGGGGAGGAGGAGGAGGGTCCGCTCTATTCAGCCCCCAGAGGGGTTTTTAGGGACTTGAAACAAGCCGTTACCATGGCACCCCTGCGAGGCCTCTGACTAATAACCTCAATCACCCGGGAGGCGGCCGGTCAGACGCCGGACACATCACACACATCTCAATCTGTTTCAGCCCGGGCCCACGGAGATAAGTCCTTAACCCTTTCTCAGGTGCGCTCTCGCTTCCCACATGTCGTCACCCCCCCCCCCCCCTTCCCTTCCAATGTTTTATTTTATTTTTTTCTGCTGACTCACTGTGCTGTAAACCTTTAAGAGGATCAGCTTTGGGAACGACGCGCCCTTCTTTTCCCTCGGTGTGAGCTCTGGCAGACGGGGAGTGGGCCGTGTGGACCTGCGCGGGAGAGATATCGCCCGGGAAGCCTCGCTTTTAACCGTCGGAACACGAGGACCGTCGGGAAAATTCGGGAGCCATGCACGGAGGGCGAAACAGTAACGGTAGCGGAAATGGCGGCGACGATTATTGGCCTGCGTCCAGCAGCAGAGATTTATTGACCAAGGAGAAATAGAAACGGCGCTCAATTCACCGGCGTGCCGCATGCAAATGCAGGAGAGACGCTTGACGTTATGAGGCCTGCATAGTGCTGGCTCGGCACGGCGGATGTCAGGGAAAGTCACGGGAAGATTAGGACCCCGCGGATGCCGAAGTGCACTTTCTTCACAGGCAAATCCCCGGGCACCTGCGCTGGTGGCGGGGGCGTTCATACGGAGTGCTAGTGGATGACGGGGGGGGGGGGGGGGGGGCTGCTGTCCTGTGCTGGAGGAGGAGACCACGCAGAGTTGATCCTCTCTGATGGACTCTAATGCCCGCCTTCACAAGCGCCCCAGCACTGAGACGCCGACGCTGCCACTGCCGGAGGCAAATCAATTTCCCCTCCTCTGCCTGCCTCCCTCCCTCCCTCCCTCCCTCCCTCCAAGGTTTTTTCATCCTCCTCCTCTGCTGTTCTCAACACAACTAGCCCTCCCTCCCTTCCTTCCTTCCTTCCTTCCTTCCTTCCTTCCTTCCTTCCTTCCTTCTTTCCTTAAGCCCAGAAACGAGCCAATGGCAGCGGAGTGGCGATGGCTTGTTGTTCGGACAGCTCATCCCGCAGCCCATCAAAGTGACCCGTTGAATGGTTGACCCCTGAATGGTTGACCCCGGCCCGTGGCGGCCCATGCAGAGCTTAATCCGCCGGGCAGATCAGCCGCGATGTGTGAGAGTTAGGCTACCGCCGCTGCCATCAGGAAAAGTGACTGGAGCACCATGGAGAACTAATGGCCAGATGAGACTAGGGCAGTCCACGGATTAACCCCCCCCCCCCCCCCCCCATCCCATTAGGCCATGAGTCAGAGCCATGAATTTAGACAATGTTTTTTTATATATTTCTTAAGGCCTATGTGTCCTTATGTTTGGAAAGCTTAGCCCTAAGTGTATCCAACAAACACCGTTGCAAAACATGCTCAAAATGTTGTATTCCTAACGACCTGAAAGCATTCCATAATATAAATAGTTTATTAGTGTGTTCTATGTTTACAGGACGTATGCTTATTAAATCCCTAATTTGTTAAATGCAGCGACACAAAATTAGGACAGATGCAACAAAAAAAGGGTAATCAGTCCACGAAAACAAAACATATTTTCAAGGCAACAACAAAAAGATTCGCAGTCCCTGGGAGACCACCCTCCTCTGTCACACGGAATCGCAGCGTGGCCCACAGTCTGTAGCCTGAGCAGCTGTGGGACTCTCCGCCACAAGGTCGGGGTCAGGCGCAGTGTGACCATTTAGTCCCCCCGTGAGCGCCAGCCTCAGTAGTCCCGATCCAGAGAGAGACAGTTCTGAGCGCGGGGGGGGGGGGGTCAGATGGGGTGATGGGGAGGGGAGTCAGTGGCGCTGGCAACTCGCTCGCAGGGCTATTCACCGTCTATTTATAGACCATGATTGCCGCTCCTGAACTTATTCAAAGCCCAACTCTGCACTGTCATTCGTGTGAGTTAAAATGCCTCCCTTAATAAAGAGATACCAGGGTCAGGGACCTGCTGAGAGAGAGAAAGAGAGAGAGAGAGAGAGAGAGAGAGAGAGAGAGAGAGAGAGAGAGAGAGAGAGTGTGTGTCCATGCACACGCGTAACTATCGTGCACGTGTGTGCGACCATGTGTTTGTGCGTGCACGCATACACACACACGCACACACACTCTTTTCCGCCTTCTCTGCGAGAGCGGCAGGCGGGGTTGTGTGGACGGGCGACGGAGGGGAACGAGGGTCATAAAGCTGGCTGGCTTTAACATCCAGCCCTTCTTCTCATTTATGCTTATCTCCTTGACGGCTGTGTAAATGGCTTTCTGTGGGAGGACGGCCCCCGAGGAAATCTCTCCGACGAGAGAGGGACACGGAGCCACCCCCGGCACGCCAGCCTCTCCCACCTGCCCAGACAAACATCTTGATTGTAATTGAATTCCGGGGATGGGTGCCGCGTAAGCGAGGGAGAGACTGGGAGACGAAGGGAGAAGAAGAACGGGGGGGGGGGGGGGGGAGTCGGGGGCAGAGCAGAACAGCAGGTGGGGGAGAGCAGGACGGACAGGAGCAGGAGAGAAAGCGAGGGCCACGGCCAGGGACTGAGACGGAGCCGGGAGAAGTGAGAGGACAGCACTGGAGAGACAGATGGACAGAAAAAGAGAGAGAGAGAGAGAGAGAGAGAGAGGGAGAGGGAGAGGTAAAGGGAAGGAGGAGATGGGAGCACTGTGAAGTGATCTAGTGCAGTCGTGATTGCTCGGTGTCGTCTCGAAACAGTGCCTCACGCTCACACACACACGCACACACACACACGCACACGCACACACACACGCAGAATGCTCTGGAGAAATGTCTTTGTCCCACCGTCAGAATGGAAATAGAGGTTTTGAAGGTGAAAAGCGGGAAGTGGGATGGAGAGTTTGACAGCGACGCGCCAGGCCGTGTCTCTCGGTGTTGTTGTTGAGTCAAAGGGGCTCCTCTGAACTCTTTCCGAGCAGAGAAGAAGAAGAAGAAGAAGAAGAAGAAGAAGAAGAAGAAGAAGAAGAAGAAGAAGAAGAAGAAGATGATGCATGAATCTCCTTCCTCTATTTCTGTTTCCTCGCCCACCCACACTGCCTTTGTTGGACGGGTTCTGGTGTTGTTTAAATACTCGTGACGTGTTTTCGCTGTTAAAGCGCGGTGGCTTTGATGTTTAAACAAATCCCTCTGTCTCTCTCCCTTCCCCTCCCCCCCTCCCCCCCCTAGGTTTTATTTAATCAGCGGTGGAGTGCCTCTCATCATCTGCGGGGTCACGGCGGCCGTCAATCTCGACAACTACGGCAGCGTGGAGCAGGCCCCTTAGTAAGTTCCACCTCCCACCCCCGTTGCCCGGGGTCACCCCTGGACGCCGCTCCGGGTCCCACCTGCCTTTTGCACCGCACATCCTCCGGGTTGGCACAGGGGTGGCGCTAGTCTGTGTTTGCTCGCCGCCGCTACAAATCCACCTCGTTAGCACTGCAAACAGTTTTCCATCGTTCCTATCCCCCCCCCCCCCCCTGTCTGTTGTGAGTCACACTGCCAGACACTGGCACGCACACGGGAGACACTCAGCGTGCCCCTGTCCACTGTGCCTGCAGTGGCTTAGTGCTTGATGAGCCCTGTGGCTGTCGTCTGTGTGTCTGTGTCTGTGTGCGTGTCTGTGTTTAGCAGAATAAACAACAGTTCTCCGAGGTGCTGCTGTGATGCTGACGATAATGTGCTGTGATCTGTGTTCTGTCTCTGTCTGTGTGTCTGTGTGTGTGTGTGTGTGTGTGTGTGTGTGTGTGTGTGTGTGTGTGTGTGTGTGTGTGTCATCTGTGTGTGTGTCTCCGTAGCTGCTGGATGGCGTGGGAGCCCAGCCTGGGGGCCTTCTACGGCCCCGTGGCCTTCATCGTCCTGGTGACCTGCGTCTACTTCCTGTGCACCTTCCTCCAGCTGCGACGCCACCCCGAGAAGAAGTACGAGCTGAAGCGGCTGACGGAGGAGCAGTCGAGGTTGGCCGGGGTGGACGTGCCCCCCCACTGCCCCCAGGGAGAGCCCGGAGCCCTGGCCCCGGCGCCCGCCGCAGGCCACTGCCACGCCGGCTGCCCGGGCATTCCCATCAACCCGGCGCTGCTGGCCAACGAGCACTCCTTCAAGGCCCAGCTGCGGACGGCGGCCTTCACCCTCTTCCTCTTCCTGGCCACATGGACCTTCGGCGCACTGGCCGTGTCACAGGGCCACTTCCTGGACATGATCTTCAGCTGCCTGTACGGTGCCTTCTCCGTCACGCTGGGCCTCTTCGTCCTCATCCACCACTGCGCCAAGCGCGACGACGTGTGGCACTGCTGGTGCTCCTGCTGCCCGGGGCGGCGGGCCAACGCCTGCGGCGCCGGGGCCCACGGCGGCCATGCTCACGGCCGGCCCAAGGTCAACGTGAACGGGGACACCCCCGGCCACGGGCACGGGCACGGCCACTGCCACCTGGACTCGCCGTGCCCGGGCAAGGCCCTGATGGGCTGTGGGCACACGGCGGCGGGCCACTGTAAGCACGCGGGCCTGCCGGCCGTCCACAACCACGCCACGTGTCTGGGCCCCGTGGCGCCGTGCTGCGCCGCGCTCCACAGCCAGCAGCTGATGGAGGAGGAGCCGCCGCCGGCCCACGTGCTGCTGCACGCCGACCCCGAGAGCTACCGGCCGGGCATCCACCTGCACCGCTGCCTGAAGGGCAGCACCAGGACTAAGGGCCGCACGTTCGGCCGCCAGCGGGCCGGCGGGGCCGGGGGAGGGCCAGGGGCCGAGCGGGAGTACACCTACCACCTGCCCTCCAGCGGCGACGGGGGCAGCGTGCACAGCTCGCACACGGACAGCCCGCACAGCACGCACGAGCGCCACGCCCACATCTGCCCTCACCTGGCCCACGAGGGCCACCTGGAGGGGCCGCACGCCTGCCACGCTGCGTCCGCCCACGAGGCCCTGGCCTGCCACAACCCCTGCCACCGGCACATCTGCTGTGCCAAGGCCGACCTGTTCCCTACCCTGTGCCCGGCGGAGGCGGGCGATGCCGGCACCTTCCTGTGCGGCTGCGGGAAGATGGCGGAGGACGACCTGATGGTCCCACACCATCACATGGAGCTCCACCCGCAGCCCCGCAGACAGTCCTTCCCCCAGAACCCGCCCAACCAGAACGGGATCCTCAAGGGAGGCCTCCACGAGGGTTTCCTCTATACCTCGGACAGCACGGGGAATATACGCACCGGGCCCTGGAGGAACGAAACTACTGTGTAGTCCAGGGACTGGGCAGGAGACAGGCTCAGCGCCCCCACCCCCGGACGTCCAACCTTGCCTGACCGACCGCCTTTAAAACTTTACAGCCCCTTTCCCTGTCTAGGATTTAACAAAAAATAAGACTTTATTAACTCCAAGGTGACCACGGTCTCTCTTGGATTTTTGTACTTCCATGTTCAAATTCGTCTTTGTTTTCATAGCTCCCTGTACAGAACTCTTGACATCCCATGTAGAACAGCCATACGGAAAACACCGTTAGAGGGAGGGGCTGTGGGGGAGTTTGTCACCTTGTGCCACAATATGCTCTTGTAGGTTGTTTTTTTTGCCACAGATCTATACGTATGAGTCAGTGGATGTATGTGCGGGTGTGTGCGTGCGTGTGTGGCTGCGCTCTAAGGTTAAGGGGCCGTGAGATTCTGGCTCTTTGACTGACCATCTGAAAAGTTCAACTAGTGTCAGATGTGGACCTTTAGTACATTAAGAAACTCTTGGTATCCATGTTTTAGACAAACCAACCAGCAATTTTAGAGTCCATGGGTCTTTTTTGCCATTCGAGTAAGAAACCTGACTATATACTGTGAATATCCACTAGCGATGATCCTAGTCCTAAACAAAGGTATCTGCTATTGCCAGAGTTTTGTGTGAAAATGTAAGAAAAAAACACCAGAAAAGATAAGTGAAACCATATGTTGAGTATCTTTTCCAGGTTAATATTGACTGTCCTGTCTGTATGATGTCCTAACTGTATGTGTTTTTTGGAGATAAGTCAACCACAAAAACAGCTACTTTATCAATGACTGTGTATATTTCCGGTGCTGAAAAGTTGGTGCCACTCCTGTCATTGTCGATCAAAAGTGATATGATCATCATCCAGCGGACCCAGCAGCCTTGGTGGGGCTGGGTTTCTACAATTATTGCCACACTGGCCGTATCTGTCTCTCCTCATCGCAGATGCAAAGTCGCACAGCGTTGACACTTACGGAAGAAATAATTCTTTTTTATGGTCAACAATCTTTTTCTTAAGATTTACATATAAAAAAGTCAATGAGTTGGAAAATGATTGGGAAAGACTAAATCTAAAATGATATATATTTTTTGTTCTAAACAATCCCCAGAGCATGCAGTCAGTCCGTTATCATATATAGAGCTACCTAAGTACTGTGTGTTTTGCAGTGGACATCAACGCACATTCACCATGACCTTTATCTACGGAACAGATCAGACCACTGAAACATGGCGTACACTCACATTATCCTTTTGTGTTCCACCGCTGGTGTGATTACATCTTTACTCTGGATGCTTCTGAAGCCATTGTATGAAGTGGCCATGCTGGAAATAGTCACCCCTCCATTGTTGTTTCAATCCCATTCAAGTATTGGCACTCAGCCGAGTATCCTAGGTGACATCACGCTGGAATTGTTTGTTTTGTTAAGTGGTGGTATTAAGTGCATAAGTCTACCAGAAATCCAGATTCTAAAAAGCAAAGGAGCTAACGACAAAATGCTTCCATACTCTGCTTAGAAAATCAAGCGGCTATAGCTTACAACACCTCGTCATGCACAGCATCCATCTACCCACCCATTATGTGCACTCTTGTTTATGTATATAAAATTGGTTCTAATTAAATATTTTATATGAGATTCCAGATATTTAAGAGTAAATAAATCTATATGTACAAAAAACTGTATGAGAAAAGAAACGGACCTCTCCATTTTAATGCTCAGTATCTGAGTTTAGAAATGTCCTTTGTTTTTAAATGCATTTCTTGGTTGTTGCTGTTGTTTTAATTTTTGTCCACTGAGATTTTTCATAAAGTATGCAGACTCGACACATGTTGTGAGATCTTGTGGAATATTTGAGACAAAAGTGCACTATACACAATGACGAGACAAGAACTTGCCACACAGGAAAAAAAACGATTCCGATTTTTTTTTTATTCAGAGAAATGTGTGGCTTGAAAGAAAGGTTTGAACTTACAGATGGTTGGTATTTTAAAAGCAAAAGAGAAAGCTTTCCATTTTAATGTGAAAAAGTCAAGGTGAAATCTCTCATTTCGGTAGATTTTTAATAGCAAAATGAGGACCATGTTTGAATTAAATGATGCAGCATGAACTTCATGTCTAGCTATGTGTCTGCTTGTAAGATGGGCTTTGCGACAGTATCACAAGTGACAACACTGGCATCTCTTTGAGTCCTGCTTTTCATCCGGGTCACAGTAAAGCTGCATTGGTCTTCTCTTATTGCTTTACAACGTGTACTTGGACATAATGTACGTGTCTTAGGATCAGGGTGAGCTTTTTTTTTTTACGTCTGTGAAGCAATGTGTGTTTGGTGCCGTAGATAGACAAGCTCCCCTGCTGACTCAGTCAGCCTACTGAGCTTCGAGAGATCTCTACCTGCATTTACCTGTGGAACTGTGACAAAACCCAAAGCCAGTTTTCGCCTTTTTCTACATCAACACGGATTCCAATAAATGTATTTTTTCACCATGTCATGATTAGATATGTTTTCATGTGTTTTGGTATTTGTACGTGTGTGTGTGTGTGTGTGTGTGTTTGTGTGTGTGTGTGTGTGTGTGTGTGTGTGTGTGTGTTTTGCATCAGTCCTTTTGCTGTACTCATATCTTTTGACAGCAATGGTGGGGATTGAGATGTCTTAAGGACTCGCCACTCGGGAAGAATTCAAATGATAGCACGCTTGACTGGTTGTCTGCGTATGCGCTCCCATGTGCATTTGTGTGTGTGTGCTCGTGTCCAAGGAAATAACAGTGCATCTTTTGTGCATCACAAAAACATCCAGGGACTGACAGTCCATGAAATGCCTGAACACATTTCATATGGAGCTGGATTTTTTATTTTAGTTACAAGGCCATACGCCACTCCCCCGCTCCCTAGTACAGGAATCTTCCTCCAACTTGGGGCCATTTGGAATATATATACTTCCAGGAGCTGGAGCTTTTCCAAGGTGACTCATTTAAGTCACACCAGGTGTTTTTATTTTTCAAACACACACCCACAGGCAATTTTTACAGTTTAAAGGTGGTGGTACTGGTTCTGTGTGTGTGTGTGTGTGTGTGTGTGTGTGTGTGTGTGTGTGTGCGCGCATGCTCTCTCCAGTGCCAAATGGCTGCTGAAGGGGGGTTTTTAAAAAGCAAGGCACGTGGGCTTCTTTTAATTACTTGGGGTGTTTCTGAGTCAATGACTGTGTTCCTGGAGCGGCCGCTGCTGTCCAGGGCCTGGGCTTGCAGTAACTTATGGCTGACACGAAGAGCCGAGATAGCAGAGGACACGGCACACTGACAAACAACAACTGGAGGTCAAGGAAGAAGGCCTTGCTTTTCTCAGTGAATGGAGACGCGGATCATGATGGCATCTGTTTCATTAAAAATGCATTTGGGTTTAGCAACACAGCTGGGTATTTATGATACAATTAGCCATATTTTCTTTAGTAAATTCCTTGTTACAGCAATTTGGTTTGTGTGTGTGTGTGTGTCTGTGTGTGTGTCTTTTCTTTAGTAAATCCTTTGTTAAGGCAAATTGGTTAGTGTGTCTATTGTGTGTCTTTGTGTGTGTGTGTGTGCGTGTGCGCGTGTGCGTGCTCCCGCACATACGCGCGTGTGTGTGTGTGTGTGTGTGTGTGTGTGTGTGTGTGTGTGTGTGAGAGAGAGAGAGAGAGAGAGAGTGTGCGTTTGTGTGTGCCAGTGTATGCGTCTTCTCTTTGGGTTCAGTAATGCATCAGGATGTACTGTGCACATGGCTGGTGGGCATGCTTTGGGAATCTCTTTGTAGGTGTGGGTCATTGTGACGTGTGATAAGAAGGTCTGAAGCCTCTCCCTCCCTCTCAGACGGCGCGGGGCTCCTTTGGAGAGCACGCACTCGTCCAACGAGTGCAAGGTTAGCCTGTTTTCATACTGTGAGTTTAGCATTCCTGAAATCGCACATTGGACTTCCAATATGTCTAAAGCCCCTTTCCATGTATCTCCACGTCTGTCTCTCTTTCTCCCTCCCTCCCGGGAATGTTCTTGTCCGTCTCCTGCGTGATAACAAGCCCCGTGCACCTCCTGAAAGCCCTGTGCGGAAAGACTGCTGACAGAGGACTGTGATCATCATGCTAATGTTGTCCTTGACTTGAATATCGCTCACAGGCCTCTCGGGAAGCGATGGAGGGTAAGGAGGCTGTCACAGTGAGGCGAGGTGGAAGGAACGGGGGAAAGGGGGAAGAAACAAAGGTAGCGCCTAGATCAAAGAGGCTGGCGAGAGAGGAGACGGAGAGAGTAGAGGAGGACGACTCTGTGCATGTGGTGGTGTATGTTGAGCAAATTAAGCCCTCCATCTAGTCAAGTCATGGAAAGCACAACCTGGTTGGAATCTGACTTATGTTTATCTTCCACAGTGTAGGGCATGTAGCATGTGTTCATTCGTGCCGATGCTGTTGGCAGTCTGGTTTGCAGTGACGATGATCAGATGAGATCGCGATGACACTGCAGAGAGTGCAAAGACGGGGACGGGGAGCGTGTGGAACGTTGCTTTGTCATTCCACATTATGCTCTCTGCCCTCCTCTGTGACTGAAGAAAAAAAAAAAGGGTCTGCTCTCCCTGCTGAGGCCGTCTGTAGCTGTTAGCCTGCAGGCCATTTGAGGGGAGATATGCTAATATTGCACACAGAGGCCTCAAAAACAAAAGCAGCTCTATTGTTTTTCATTTGGTTGTCACTTTAGCGTTTTTTTCCCTGGTAAATGTCTATGTTTGCCTCTGTTGCCACCTAGCCTTTCTCCCTCTTTTTCTCTCGCTTTTTTTTTCCCGTGAGAAGACCTTTGTAGAGATACTCCCTCTGAGCACGGAGAAGTTATAAACAGAAATCCTTTGCCTCAACCTATTTAATATTTCCCTGCTCACCCCTCCCAGTCGGGCCCGTGTACATTTCTGTTCCCTGACGGCCAACGCGTCCTTTTACCGCACCTGGCTTTCTGCCTGGCACGTCGAGGCGAATTTATTTGACGTTGTCTAAAAAAAGGAGCTAGGCAGCTGTGTGACTGACAGAAGTTAGAATATTTGTTGTTCTCCAGACAGCGCCCCTGGGCCCTGCTGTGCTGCGGTTGGTTTTTGCAGCACGCCTGCCACATCCGTGGTGACTATCGCTATGGAAGCCAAAACACGGGGTGTGCACATTGTAAAGTAGTGAACGTTTCAAAGTAACTCTACAGAAGGTCAGTGGTGGGCAAAGTGACCAATTGCTGCCAATTCTGTCTTAACAGTTGAAACCCCGTCTTCCGCTTCCTTCATCCCTACTCTCAGTTATTTATAGCCCTCTCAGTGATGACGCAACACATGGTACAACTGGAAGAGCGCAAAGAATCACGCCATGGTTTTTAGCCTCCACACTCTTATCCCGTGGATCCGAGAGGACTAAAGGCTGCTTAGTGTCTGTGACAGAAGTAGACAGCCTCAGTCCCTGCCTGCTAGCCCACCGTCACTACCATCTCCTCCCCAGCTCACCCCCTCTATCCCTGACCAGGAGGAGACAGCCGTGGGCCACATGGAGAGGCGAGGGTAATGGACGTGGGGGCCGAGGCATGGGAAACCATTCACACAAATTCTTAAGTTACTGTATAGTTGTACAATTATAAAAATGTCAGCACTATTCGGTATTTTGGGGGGTATTATCCTCTCTTTATTCTTCTCTATTTTTCTCTCAATCACTACTTACTCCCAGAACCTACGTGTGAGGAGGCGTCAAGTCATCAAGGTTTCACAGAGACAACTAAGTGCAATGAGGTTTCTGCGTTTTTTTCATTTCGACACATAGGATTTGAGGGAAAGTAATAATCTATTATTCTCTGCCAGTATGAATGTAGATTTTATTGAACATTGTCAATAGAAAAAAAAGAAAATTGTCGGTTAAGCTTCATTTCGCTTAGCTAAAAGTTGTTTTGGATCAAAAAAGATAAAATATTGTCAGCGAACACTGCAGAGTGGGTAAGCCTTTGGAATAGCTTCATCCCAACGTTGTAAACTGTGCATTGCTACCATCTAGTGGGGGACTGTAGTACTTCATGCCACCAATGTATTGATAGATGTACTTTGGAGGATGACAAATAATAGCCTTCCCACATTGCAAGCATCTTTGATCACATCTCTTCCTCATCTGTATGAGTGGTAAAGGCATGGGGTGGGGTAGTTCAATAGATGGCAATTAAATGCCTATGCATGTACCTTACATTCGAAATGCTGTTGGTGCATCATTATTTAAATAATGCGACGATCAGAACTATCTGTACTGTAAGGGGTCTTTGGTCAGCCACATAGTGTGTAAAGGTGTTGCAGGCTGTTCTCCTAAAGACAAAATGCCATGGCCAAGCTTAACAGCAACACTGGACCAGTAATACAGCTCTCTAAATGACCTCTTGCTTATGCCCTGACAGCCCCATTTAATTGATTTTTATTAAGTGAACGATTAGCTGGCTGGAGTAATTAGGTTTTCAGCTGGAAGTGAAGAACTGGGAACCTTGTTGAACTCCGGACCACCTACTCAAACACACAGACACACACACACACACACACACACACACACACACACACACACACACACACACACACACACACGGAGAGAGAGAGAGATAAATGATACCCTTTGTTCCTGAGACCCAGAGAGATTTGTGGGGGGTTTTGTGCACATTTAAACTAGCTGTTGTGTTGTAGGTTTTGTCACAGAGCACACACTTGATGAGGGGATAGCATGCAGAATGGTTGGAGTCTCGGCAGTTCAGACCAAAGCTCTGCAGAAATGTCATTTGGAAGATGAGAAATCCCACAAATTCAGGCATTTTGAGTACCTAGTTTACAGAGTATGGCCAACAAAACCATCTGAAGGCTACAGTTGGTTTGTTTAATAATCCCATAAAAAAAAAAAATCTTGAAAACACGTCATTTAACACATAGTGTCAACTGAACCCCTATACTCGTATATTTCCCAGTGCTCCCCAGGGTCTCGCTGTACAAACTAGTGCTGTGCGCTCCTCCTCCTACAGCAGCAGCGTGGCTGGCCTACCGAAGCAGAGAACTTCCACACCTCCTAAACTGCTCGTAGGACACGTCTGCTGCTTGTTCAAATCCCCTGAGGGCAGATGACGGTCCGCATGCTTGACCTGCCATCATCCTCATGCCACTATTGTGTGACAATAACATCCAGCTGGCCCATGCTGGACAGGCGGAGAGTAACGTTAGCAACCGGCTCTGAGTAACGGCATAGTCTCTGTCTGTCTGTGTGTGTGTGTGTGGGAAGTATCCTTCTATGTAAATAAAACGACTGCCAAATTGGGACTTACTCATTGGATGCTGTGTGACCGTGCATCTTTTTGATGGAAGAAAGGTCAGCACAACAATCCCTCAATACTATCAAATGACTCCAGCCGCCATTGTCAGCTCAGCCCTGCCAAGAGTAGCCTCACTGTGCCATGTGTTAGCCTTCCCCAAATGGCAGGAGATGAAGCATTTTCTCATGTTTGGAGTTAATCCGTACAAAGAAGGAATATCCTCTCAATGTTTAAGTCTTAAGTTTGTTGCACTGCAGTGCCAGCTCTGATCAAATGGAGCCTGTTAGAATGATGCTATAGCCATTGTGGGGATATGTACCCCTCCCCTTCCACAACACACACACACGTTAATTGCGTGGCAGCTAACCTAATAAATGTGTTTCCCCAATATCTCAACATAGCAGAGTGCCCCACAGTCAACAAATCTAATAGTCTTTCCCCTCGGCTGGCCAGAGAAACCTCTGTATCACTGTGGAGCAGCCACAGGGCACTGCCAATATAATAGCAATCTCTTTGCCACCCCCTGCTCGGCACAGACCCAAACAGGCTTGACACCATGCACTGGAACATGATAGAGGATTATAGTCTAACCCAGTGGGCAATTATGCAGGCTTTCTCAAGTTCTATATGAATGGTAGCTGGAAGAATGCATGCTAGTACTACTACAGACAGAGAAGTCAATGCTGGCACGATGTCGCTTATATCAGAAGCCATTGGTTGGGCTGAAATTGTGTACAAGTAGAATATACTTTTATATATTTTATATACTTTATAATTTTTTTTTTTTTACAACGTTTTCTTACAATATAACTCCGACTGACTCCGGTTTCCTTCTGACCCAGATTTACAAGCAGTGTGTGAAAGAGGGCGTGTTTGCTCTGTGAGGTTAGCGCAAGTAAGAGGAGGTATTAGAGAAAAAAGGCAGTAAATACTAAGAACAGTACGGAAACACAAAATAGAAACGTTATTTTATGTAGGCCTTAAATGTACGACACCCATCTTGTGTTGTTGACTTGATTAAGCTGGTTCAGATAGACTGTTAACTGGTTAGAATGCTAAGATGTCCATAATACTGTTTACAGAGCCGTGCAGTATTGCAAAACAGCGGTGCAGATTTGTGCATATCAGTAGCTTTTGCAGTGGCAAACAGAATCCATTTGAAGTAAATAGCACTTTGCAAATTATAAAAAAAGTGTAGAAAGCCTTTACAGCACAGGCTACCCACGTGAATGAGTCACTGAGTGCCGTTCCAGAATTGCCTTCAAAACGGAGGAGCAGAACCAATTTTCCTTGCTTGCCTGTACCATAGAAATGATCTGTTCACGTAGGCTGGTAGAAGTTGGAATTGCAGTTGTGCTATCGTAATGCAATGGGTTTCTGTTGAGTTGCGGCAGTCGTTGCCATGACAGCGCATAGTTGGCAAACTCCCCTGTTGACATGATCGATTATTAATTTAACGCAATGAAATACATTCATA
>JAPMUY010010615.1:407500-477500 GCA_026901105.3 Galaxias olidus
ATTCTTGATTCAATATACAATAATTTAGTACACTCAATAAAGTGCAAAGATCTTATTCTATAATAAAATACTGATTTATCTGAAAAAAAATCATTCAGACTTTAAAGATAAAATGTATTTTATGTAATGCTCTTTGTTGTTAGTATTTTGTAGTTCAGTGTGCTAAGAGTGACAGTGTTTGCTTCCTGAGTGAGACTTGTTGCCAGTGTTGTGGATGAATGAGCTCATTTCGAGACATGTATGATGTGTTTTGTTGGCAAGAAACAGTTTTGGAGGTGAGATGAACTGTTTAGCTGAGATGCATGTTTGTAATGCAGACTGTGAAGAGTTTTGAAAAATTAGTTTCAGTATTGACCAATGCTTGTTAGCAACTGAAAAAAACTGTAATCCATATATATATATTTTATCTATAAGAGATTAATAATAAAGAAAAAATAATAACCAAGAAGCGTGGAGCCTGTCCATAAGGCCTTCACCAGCCTCACGCCCAACCACTCGGCAGCGTGTTGACCCCTCCCAACCCTAACTCTGCTATTGTTTCAGAGGGAAAATGATCTATAATGATTCTGATTTTAGCTTAGAAGTCGGTCGGATTCCACCCAATTGAGGTCATACTGTGCACAGTAGTTTCAATATCTCTTTACACCGTAGGGACTATGCTGTGAAATCCTCCACTCTCACTGTGCTACAAGCCTCCCCAACATCAAAGACCTGCTTCCTGCCCTCTCTTCTCTTTGTCTCTCTGATTTTTCTCATCCTTTCCCTTGAATTCCCTCCTGAACTCTCCTCTGTGCTCTCTTTCGCTCTCTCTCGCTCTCTCTCTCTCTCTCTCTCTCTCTTTCTCTCTTCTCTCTCTCTCTCTCTCTCTCTCTCTGTGTGTGTGTGTGTCTATGTGTGCGTGGGTGTGTGAATAGGAACATGTGCTGTGGTCTCCCTGTGTGTGTGTGAGTAGGAGTGTGTGTGGGGTTTTTGTGTGTGTGTCTAAGTGTGTGTCTCTATGTGTGTGTGTGTGCCTGGACCCAGTGGATCTGACTTCTCCTTGGCTGTTCCAGTCCTCTGAGTCTCTGGCCTCCTCCACCTGGAGGGGGGGCATCATAACTCCAGTAGACAGCCCCAAGTCTGCCCTGACCCACTTTCCTCCCACTGTCCTCTCCTTGTTCTCCCACCATCCACTGCAACCGAGAAAGAGAGGAAATGCATGGTGCCGTATAGTGTGTCTGTGCGTGTTTGTGTGTGCGCGCGTGGGTGTGTGTGCGCGCGTGGGTGTGTGTGTGTGTGTGTGTGTGTGTGTGCGTGTTTGTGTGTGCGGGGGGGTGTGTGCGCGCGTGGGTGTGTGTGTGTGTGTGTGTGTGTATGCGCAAGTGGGTGTGTGTTCGCATGGGTGTGTGTACTTCTTGAACCCCCGCAGAAACAGTGCCCTATATAAGAGTGAGGATGCCTCTGTACGCCCAGACCCTGATCTGTAGACGGCTGTTCTCCTCGTTGTAAGGGATTATCTCAGACACATGCATTATGTAGATGAAGGAAAAGGCTTGCTTTGGCCTGCAGGGCTGCTGTCGTTTTGGTATGCAGGATACATCTTTATCTGACTTCCATCTGATTGCAATGGATGCTCACTGGGTATGTTGCAGGAGCGTTGTGATCATAATTAAAAGCCTCAGATGAGAGGGACAGCCTCCCTCTACTAAGTGAACCATGCACCATGCACCTGCATCCACAGAGATAGTGTTCTATCTCTGTGCCTGCGTCGCCGTGAACGCCGCAGTCACATGAGGCATCTGATGCTTGTCGTGACACACACTGACGTTATGTTTGTATGTTGTAACGTTGTGGTCGTTGTGATCTAACGGGTTTGTGCTGTGTGATGCCGTTGTCCTGCAGATGATCCTGACGGCTCGTTCGTGCCCCCGGAGTTTGACAACACTGGCAGCACTTTTCAGGTGAGTGATGAAGGAAATCTTCTCAGGGGGGTTTGGTATTAGATTCTCAATCACGGCCTCGGGAAAGACTCTTCTTGGCACTTTAGGAAAGTTAAGTGTATTTCGCATTTACTTTAAAGAACAAGCCGGAAGCTTCTTATCGGAGACGGGCGCGTCATTTGTGGGGGGGACACAGGGGACATGTCCCCCCCACTTTTTCAGAAGGCAGTATTGGACCCCCCTACTTTTCAAAGGCCGAAAACAAAATGTTTATAATAAACAACGGCAGAAACAGAAACTGTACTGTGGACCCCTTACCTTTGAAATCAGAATCCTGCCGATGATGGGAGAAAGACTGCTGTTCTGAAATCAAGCAAATAGCTTTGAAATGAAATGGATGTCAATATGATCACGTTACAAAATCAAAGAGTGGTAAATACGTCTGGAAAACAGAGCAGGACAGAATAATCTAATATTTCTAGCTCTTTCCTCTAGTTCTTTCTCTCCCTTCCCTTTTTATCTCATATTCTGGTGTTTATCTTTTATCTGTGCACGTTTACCATCAATTTACCCCGTTACCTCTACTGCCACTTTACCATGAATGCTTAGCATTTTTTAAAGGTTTTAACTTGAATTCTCTTCGCACATTGAGGATTTTATACACATGATTTTTGACACAAGACACTTTGACTCAACCAGCTTTTATGGTGAAACTAGATGGTCAAACATGTGGCTTATGCTCCCCTAAATAGTTTAGGATGCATAGCTTGTCAGCCATGATGGATCTGGGGGCGGTTATACGGAGGGGATGTGTCCAAGTCTAATCCTGGCCTGATGTAGTTTTATCGACTTCTTAATAGCCTGACGAATCACCGTCTCAACTGAAACCATGCAAAGTAAGCTCACTTAAAAACAGAGGGATGCTCTTAAGGGCAGGACGGTTTGAAATTGACATTGATCGCAGAGGGGCGCTCGTTATTTGCAGCCTTAATGGTGATTTAAAATACATAGTGTTCACATTGCAGATTTGACATCTAGACGTGTTGTTGTATAAATCCACCAGTGATGGAAGCATTGAAGAGTCTATATTATATCTATCCTAATTAGCAGTAGGGCGGAGGGTCAGGGGTCAGTGTGAGGTCACCGGTGTGGTCTCTCTCTCCCCGCAGGGCCATGTGTTCTCTCTCGGCGCCACCCTTTCGGCCGCGCTGGACTTTGTCATCGAGCCAGAGCTGGAGGCCGAGCTCGGGGAGGACACCCAGAGGCTGCTGGAGCGGATGCAGGAGGAGAAGCCTGAGGACAGGCTACGCCCTCAGGTAATGGCCCACCCCACTGGTGACCCCATCCCACCCCCACGGTTAGTCTTAGATGATACTAGTCGATAAGTAGACTGTGTTAATACCGCAGTAGTGTCAGGAGCATTAGTGCTAGTACGGTACTAGTAGACGCTATACTGGTTGTAACTCTTGAGCGACACCATGTGGCGGAGTAGTAAACACCATGGGGAAAGTGGTAGCCCCCCTCCTATTCTTTCTGCTGCAGCTCTGCTGTTGTCAGCACTCAGACACAGACAAACACTTTGCTAAAATAGCCCTTTAATAACAGCCTTTCGTGTCGATGAAAAAAAAGAAAAAGAAAATGGCCTACCTTCTTTTGTTTATTTCTCCACAGGACATCCTGTCTCTCGCCGAGGCGAAGCTTAATCACACCTCCTCCGCAGCCGTGTGCCGAAAACTGTCCTCTGTCGGGAGACGGGTCCTATCCATCGAGTCGGTCTCCGCCATTCAAGGTCAGAGTAAACAGAAGTACACCTATGGCTGCCTGTCTCCCCATCACTCCTCATACACTACTTCTCTCTCCTCCTCACACCCTCACTGAAAAGGTGGCCCTTTACAGGTGTTAAAAAAAAATGAAACGAAAGCCATCAGAAACGTTGTCTTGACAACGTTCAAGGAATAAACGGAACAGAGCTCAGCGTTCCCATTTACCGCGCAGCGACATCTATCCATCCATCCATCTACAAGTGTCACCTCAGAGTGGCTGCTGTGATCCTTCCCGTTTTTAATCCTTCTCCCTGTGTGCCTGCACAGATGGATCCGAGTGCTCCTGGGAGGCCCGCTGGCAGCACCGCCAAATCCCGACCCCTCTCCACGGATTGAGCTCCGCGTGGAGCCCCCTGGAGCCCTGCGGCGGCACCGCCTCTCAGCCCCAGAACGGCCTGCCCAGGCAGCACAGGCACGGGCTGTGGGACCCCTCTCTGTGGGCTGAGGGCATGGGGGGCGACAGGGACGGGGACGACTTGATCCTGGGCCAGGGGGTCGACTGTCGGTCGCAGACCAGTCCCCCTTTGCCAAGGGCCGCACAGGAGAGGCAGGGGAGGGCCAGGGGGTTCCTCACCCGCTCCTGTTCCGTCCCGGACTCCAACAACCCCCCGTCGCTCCCCGCCACTGCGCACGGGGACATCAGCGTGCCCGTGTCGGACCTCACGGAGATCGGCGCCGAGGACCCTGCGCGCGGGGAGTGCCTGTGGAGCAAGAGGCTCCAGAGGCTGGAGCGCAGCGTGTCCAGCTCCGAGCCCAGTCACACCCGCGAGGGCATGGGCTCCGGGCCCGGCGCGGGGACGTCAGGAGGGGCGGAGGGTACGGACGGGTCTCAGTGCGCCGGAGGACCTGAAACGCTCGCGGGAAGTGTGAGCGAGACCCAGGATGCCGCGTCGGATCCCTCCTCCTCAGACGCAGGTCAGGACGGCGAGGGGGAGCTGGACTCCTCGCGCGACAGGGCCTCGCCTAGCCATAGCCTCTGCATCACCAAAAACCACATGACCAAAAGTATGCTGTGCCTCAATGAAGAATCTCAGGACGAGGTGAGACATCGGTGACCGTTTTCATAGTGCCATTTTAACCAATCGAACGTCAACAAGCGGCGTGTGCTGTTATCTGCTGGCCTGAGTCTCTTTGAGAGGGTGATGACTGAGTTGTTATGGTGTCCCCAGTGGATCTCTCTGAGAGAACTCCTCATGCGCTGTGGACGGAGGCTGTCCGTCAATGAACTCTGGGCCCTGTGTTACACCTGCCTCTCCACCCTCCAGACGTACATCGACTACCCAGGTTAGCACCTCCCGTTCAGTCCGCCATTCAGCAGAGCAGGGAGAATATCCTGGAAACTCTGTTCGAACACGATTCTTGAAATGTTGTGACGTATACAAGCGCTATCTTTGTGTTTTGATCAAGAGTCTTTTCTACGTTTAGTTTGGTGTACACATTAGGCTAATGAATGCTTCTGTTTTGTTTTCTTTGACAGCCTACTTATGCCTGGACACCGTCTATGTGGGCAGTGAGGGAGAAGTGCTGTTCCTCAAACCAATAAACACAGGTATCCCTTTTTTATTCATTCTCACTGTTGATTAATTTTGTTCAACCCCACACTTGTTAATTCTTAAGGAGCTGTTAAGCAGAATTCCACGTCTTTGTTTATTTTCCACGTAGCAGACTTCCATTACTCAGAAGCACTCAAGCAAAGTGCTTGAGTCTGTATTTCTTTGAAACAACTTCATGGGCTTTCATCATTTGTTCCCCTTCAACGCTGATTGTCCAACGCTCTTCACAGGATCCTGCGATGCCTTTTATCTGGCTCCTGAATTCCAGGAGCATGGTATTGTGACCGAAAAGGTTTGCCTCAACTTCTGAAAGGTGTCTGAAGTGAAGTTCCTTTTCCATCGTGCCTGTTCCAAGTATCTCTCTCTCTCTCTCTCTCTCTCTCTCTCTCTCTCTCTCTCTCTCTCTCTCTCTCTCTCTCTCTCTCTCTCTCTCTCTCTCTCTCTCCCTCCCTCTCTCTCTCTCTCTCTCCTTCTGTTTTGTCTCGTCATACTGCGTGGGTATTATAGGCCTGTGTGTACGGGGTGGCTGCTATCCTGTGGGCCACCGCCAAGTTCAGCCTGTACCCCCACCAGAAGCTGGCCATGCCCCGGAAAATGAAGAGACTGCTGCTGGAGATGGCAAAGAGGACCCCCATTGAAAGACCCTCCATCGTTATCGCTAAAAAGGTACGCGCGTCCAGCCGCCTGTCAACCTTGTTAATTAAAGACACTTTTTGTGTTCTCTTCAATTGGTGTGATGAGTCCATTTATCTTGTAAATATGCGTTGACTAATATCGAGGTTAATAATAAAAAAAAATTAATCTGCGGAAAAACACTCAAAAGTGTTTATATGATGTTGAAAAACTATGTGGTTTATTCTCCGTATTTGTCTGCGGCAGAGCTGTCATGACTATTTATCACGTCAAGGAACTAATGCGGAGACGGTCTGGACCACGCTAATCAACAGAGTCCACCAGGTGCAGTGAAACGAGTCTTAACAGCTGTTTGAAAACATGGCGTGTGTGTGGTGCGTATTGCCTTATGAAATACACTCCTGCATGTTCTTTGTCTGGTTTTTAGCCACTCTCAGCCCCCACTGAAGTGTCGGATCTGAACACATTGGACAGTCACGGAAGCTCAAGTGAGGACTCTGCACCCATAAATAGCGGTATGACCAGTAAAGCAGTCGTCCCGACCCTCATGCAATCTTTTAGATCACCTTGGCACGAATACAGAAACACTTTTAAGTGTCCTGCATGAGACAATACCGCTGATATTGTTGCTTGCATGGTTGTAACGGTGTGTAGGGTTTGTGCCTGTGGCCACTGAGAGCCAACTGGCTCCTGTGCCTGGCCCTGTTCCAATCCACAGAAAACTCCATCTCCCAGAGGCCTTCACTTCCCCTGCCACACACTTCACCCCCATCATCCTAGCCCAGGAGGTGGACTCAGAGGAGCACGCCACGCTGCGTGATGTTAACGCTGAGGGGTATGCTCTTTACAGATGTTTTCTTTTTTTTTCTCACTTCGAGACACAAATGAGGCGACGCCTTGGCAGAGCTAGTTCAGGCCGGCAACTCAGACGCGGCATTTATCCACTTCAATAGTTTAACGCGGTCTACTTATACCGCTGTCCACTCACCACACCTGCTCCTGCTCCTGCTCCTGCTCCTGCTCACTGCTGCACAACACACCATATGCACCTGTACTTGCTGCAGCCCACCTCCACCCCAGCTTCCACCTATTTCGGGTCTGTTGCACAGTATCTGCAGATATCTGCTCCCTACCCATGGTTGTTCACTGTTCGCAGTGTATGTATATGACCTCGGGCAGGAAAGTAATTCAGAGCAGCAGACCCATGAGGCCAACGCGCAATGTCTTTCTAAATTTCATAATAAACAGTTAGACGCATCATAAGTTGTCCTGGCTGAACTACCATTCCTTTGTGTTTTCTGCTTTCCTTCCCATGCTATTTCAGTTCCCCCCTGAGACTGTGTTTTGTTTTTGCAGAGCTATGGATGGATATTTAATGAACAGTGAGAGTCAATACATGTCAGAGGAGGACCTAGACACCATCCCACATCTGGAAGACCCACCTCTCCCCCAATCGGGGAGCCATCTCCTAGGAGATGGGCTGAACTTTTCTGTCAATCAAAGAATGGGCGTCACAAGTGTCCCCTCCTCCACCACTTCAAGTGGGAGAACATTGGTCCACTCTCCTCCCGCCTCCCCCGAAGGGTCCAATCAGGTGCCGCTCCCTCACACGTCACTCTGCTGTCGTCCCGTCGGTGTTGTCAACAATTACCTTTTACGCCAGGACCCCCACACGGGGCACCTGACTCTAGTGCCTGTCCAAATAACGCCGTCCGAGTCCGTCCCTGGGCTGTGCTTCAGCCCGCCGCTGCTCCAGACCTCCCACCCCGATGCCGAGTGTTTGTCTGCGGACTGTCTCTCCGTACCCGTCAGCCCCACAGACCCCCTGGTCCCTGGACAGGAGGCTGGACCGCCTCTCCACAGTCCCCGCCGCGGACCCCCGGAGCCCGCAGTGCCCTCGCCCACGACCCCCGATAGAGAAGCTGAACCGGGCTCCCAAGGCCTGGAGGAGTTCCTGCCAAAGTCTCCTGATTCCTCCGCGCTCTGCGTCCTCATCCACCCTGCTCTCAGGGAGGTCATCGATCTGCTCCGGGGAGAGTTTGCCTTCGAGGGCTACCTGGAGCAGGGAGCAGAGGGCCTTGTCATGGGTGAGGGATGTGAGAACATCTTTGTCTCTCTTTTCATTCGATGGTCCTCCCCCCAGAGATAGATTTTATCTTATGCAAGAGGGATTGATATGAGCATATACAGTATGTCCACTTATTAAATTACACATAGGCTACTGTGTTCACTATTGCATTAAACGCAGGCTACACCAAATCCATTATTGCGTTACATTAACTAGATTACTGCGGTTGACGGGCACTCTGTTGTGTCTGTTGCCCCAGGAGAGTACATCTTCTCGTTGAAAGACCTGCAGTATCGGACGTTCACCAACGTGGTGAAGGAGAAATTCAGGGACTTGTACTGGGAGGAAGATCTGCTGGGAGTGTTGTACTGTCTGGTCAACTGCAGCCCTTCCTCTCTGTGAGTACTTCAGTGTGAGAGTTCCCTGACATTTTTGCAAACTCCGGCATAGCACACATGTCAGCTATGAAAAACAGTACAATAAAACGCTGACACACAACAAGACTAAAACAAACAGTGATATTTTTTTGGGGAATAAAATGTTCTTCGAGATTTGGGATAGTTTTGCATGGCAACTGATATTGAAAACAGTAGTATGAAACCTCTGATAAGCACAGCGACTGTATACTAGCATTTTGGAATGGGGTAATTCATAGTCACATCACAGTTATTAGATTTGTCTTGTAATGACGTATGTTCTGTAAATCCCCTAACCAGTTACGACTGGCGATGCAGAGAGCAAACGGCCCATGGAATTGTTCAGCAGTGTTTTTGATTGCATGCTCCAATCAATAGGCTGTTTCAGAGTGATTTCTACTTTCTTTACTTTGCTCATGTGACTTCTCTGGGTTGATTTTGGCGAATGAAAGCCAAAAGTACTCTTGGTGGATTCGTAATGTATCCATTTGGGTAGCTGTAATTTCAACACTGAAATAGTTTACATTTCCTTGATGGGAAATGTGTGTTCACTCCCTACAGAAACATATTTCAGTAATCTATTCTGTTGTCTTTGAGTACATTTTACAGATTTACAGTAATATATATTTCTAAGACATTTGCTATGGTATAATTGAACTACTGTAATACAATTTGTAATATTTTACAAGTAAGAATATGGGTGTTGTGACAACGCCACCTTCTAAGACGATTTTTTAGATAGTACAAGCAACAGGCTTGCAGGAGAGAGGAAGGCTTGGAAATTGGCAGTGCTTGTTAAGAATCGGAATAGGACGAGGGAGAGGGCAAATTGGGGAGAGAGAAAGAGAATATGACCCATTAAAGACCGCAGCTCTCCTCCCTCTCTTCCTTACACAAACGAAGACTCGACGTGTACACCACTCTCAAAATCAGCATTCATGCAAAAAAATGAAATAAATGCACTTCACGCGCACTCACATTTTGCTTGGCTTTCTCCGCCAAGAATGGTCCCTATGGTAACAGCGCGGTGTGTGTGTGCGCGAGTGTGTGTGTGTGTGTGTGTGTGTGTGTGTCTTTCTATTTGTCCGGGGATGATTGGCTGACACTGTTGAAGGACCACTTCCAGCCTCTCCTGCCTTGCCATTGAGACACTCTGAGCTGCCCTCGGAGGCCTCGAGTGGACGTGAGTGAAGGCGGCAGGAAATATGGCATCCGCTCCCTTTCTCTCCCCTCCCTTCATCCATATGCAGGCCAGGAGGGGCGGCCGAGGCGAGCGGCGTGGAGGGGAGAGTGCGTCCGCGTAGACAGACGCCCGTTTCATCCTGGGCTGGCCATGCACTCCCGCCCTGGCGTGGTGTGTGGAGGGAGGCTTTCATCTTCTGTGGTGGTTGCGAAGCAGCACGGCATTGGGACGGTGCAGACAGTGGAAGTCTCTTCACCCCTGGTGGGTTGACCGTGCACAGCTGTCGTTGGGCAGGGGCTTTCGGGGCGCTCTACCGTTTTTTTGGGACTGGCTGTGACGTTCCGCTAGATGTAATCCAGCGCAGACGCAGAAGGATTTGGATTTCCGCTGGTCGCTTGTTGCTGGGTACTGTGGTTGGTTTTTGTTTGACCTAACAGGACGTCTCTCTCTGTCTCCTTAACTTTCTGTCGGCTTTCAGACTTTTTTTTTGATAGACCTCTGGGTTTTTAAAACATTTTCACGGGTGCGTTCGTTCTTGGCCTGCTGGTTTTGTTGTGGTCTTTGAATCAGGCTTAGCTTCATTAGGGCTGGAGCGTTACTTCTGGTTTATCGAGTATTTTCTCTGAGATGTTTTTGTTGTCTTTTCTCTAGATAGCCTTATCTAGTGTGCCTTTGCTGTCTGTGTTTGTCTGCTTTTGTGTGTGTGTGTGTGTGTGTGTGTGTGTGTGTGTGTGTGTGTGTGTGTGTGTGTGTGGGTGGGTGTGTGTGTGGTCATCCAGCGCCCCTTCATTGCTGTGATTAGTGTGACTAATTGGCTGTTTGTGGTGTGCGTGCGTGTGTGTGTCTGCGTGCGTGTGTGTGCACGTATGATTTCTCTCATCTGCGATGCCTCATGCAGTGACTCTAATAAGCAGACGCCATCAAAGCTTCACCAAAGGGCAGAGCCCACCTCTCCCCTGACATCTGGGTGGAGACGAGAGAGAGAGCCAAACCGACCTGGCCTCTTTGAGAAAAGCCAGGCTCCCCGCCAGCACATAGAAGTGGAGACGACAACAACACACAGGGATGATGCTGTAAGATTTGAGGAGAACCCGTCGCCCGTCCACCAAGGTAGGAACTAACTGGGTTCTCCGTACTCCTTACAGTTTGGAGTTTGTGTTCCTTTGAAATCCTGCAAGTAAAGTTGTGCAATTAGACTGTGCCGTGTTGTCGTTTTCTGACTGGCAGTTGGAGCCAGTTGTATGGGCTGTGATTGGCTGTTGGATGGGATGGTTAGGATCGCAGCCTATTCAGGAGAACCCAGATCATGCTGTGAGGCCCTGAAGGCTGCCCTCAGCTGAACAGAGTCATTGTGGAACCGTTCATCTGAAACGCTCTTACTGCCTCAGTGTCTCTCTCTCTCTCTCTCTCTCTCTCTCTCTCTCTCTCTCTCTCTCTCTCTCTCTCTCTCTCTCTCTCTCTCTCTCTCTCTCTCTCTCTCACACACACACACACTCTCACTGGCTCTGTCTTTTATTCACTAGCTCTCTTTCTCTCTCTCTCTCTCTCTCTCTCTCTCTCTCTCTCTCTTTCTCTCTCTCTCTATCTCTCTCATTCACTCACCAGCTGTCTTTCTCTCTCTCTCTCACACACACTCACTAGCTCTCTCACTCACTCACTCACTCACTCACTCACAAGCTCTCTGTCTTTCTTGCTCTCTTTCTCTTTTTCTCTCTCACTCACTAGCTCTCTCTCTCTCTCTCCCTCTCATTCACTCACTCACTCACTCACTCACTCACTCACTAGCTGTCTTTCGCTCTGTCTCTCACTCACTCAGTCACTCACTCACTAGCTGTCTTTCGCTCTGTCTCTCACTCACTCACTCACTCACTCACTCACTAGCTGTCTTTCGCTCTGTCTCTCACTCACTCACTCACTCACTCGCTAGCTCACTGTCTTTCTCACTCTCTTTCTCTCTCACTCACTAGCTCTCTCTTTCTGTAGTCATAGACAAAAACTTAATTAATTAGAAAATGTACTTTCCTCTTCTGATTGGCACAGACGGTATTGTAAAGAATACCCAAAATAGTCTTTTCACGCTGGTCTTAAACAGTGCCTGCGATGCAGAGTCAATTTAATAAGCTAACAAGGTCAGCATTTACAGTAATTGCTTGCAAAGAAACCTGTGCAAACAAGAGAAATCTGCCTCGCCGTAACCTACTCTATCTTCTCTGGTCGTCATCTGAGGTGATGTCGTTATCTCCCCCTCAGCGCATATTAGGCAATACTTCTGGACCATTTCCTTATCTGCATGACCAATCTATCCCTCCCTCCCTCCCTCCCTCTCTGTCCGTTTTGCCTGTTCGCAGATCCAGGTTTGAGGGCTTCCAGGGACGTGGGGGCAGGAGCCATGGAGGGGGGAGATCCTCCGGTGGGGGGCAGCGATGAAAGCCCCTCTGAAGCTGACTCTCTGTGGGAGACGGAGGAGGCCCTGGGTGGGGGGCGCGGTGACCAGATGAGCCCTGACTGCTCAGAGGACATGGAGGATACGAACTCGCTGATGTCGGAGCGCCTGCTTTCCCCCGGATCTGGACCCGAGGCAGGGGCTAGCCTGGGCCTGGCCTCGGCCTGGCCGTTAGCCTACTATGGAGAGGACTGGTTCAGCCAGGAGGTGGTCCAGTACACCCTGAACCTGGGCCAACGTTCAGAGCCTTCCTCTGTGGATCTGAAAGCACAGGTGGGTAGCACAATGACTCACCGTCGACCTTTTCTTTCAGCTGTCGTGGTTTGGAAAGATTGCTTTCATTAGAGCGCTGTAAATGTTATCAATTCCCTTGATGTTTTGTAGGTACTCCCCAAGGATTGTTTGTGATATGATAAGATAGGAAAATATTTGCGCTAGGGATGCATTTATTGAGCTTGATTCGATTTATCTCAAGTAATGTAATCCGTGTCTTGCGTAGGTTATGCTGTGTTCTTGCATTGCTTCACTTCAAATGAAACCTAAACACTATACAGAATTATTGGTGAAGGATTGCTTGGGTTATAAAGACCATATGTTGAGTTATAGCCACAGACGACATACTGCATAATTACGCCACAATTTCATCAGTTAAAACGTAATAAAGAAGGACATTTACAGTCTTATTCATTTAATTGAAGCTGCTGGACAAATGTTTACCAACTACAATATTGCAGTCGTCTTCTGTCCAACAATATATAAAATGCCTAACCAAGCATTTTCCTGCATATGCTGAACCTTATTCCAAGTCAAGCTGTTGAAGTCAAGTCAAGATAATTGGAAGAAAAGAGTGAGATTTGAGAGGGGTAATTGCCACGTTATTTTCATTTAACTGCTATTGAATATTAATGTGATAGATACACCCTTTGGGAGAGGAGTTATGTCATCCGTCTTAATAGAGTCGTAGTGAATGGTCTTTGTCTGCGGTTGCTTTGAAGGCAATAGGTTTTACTCTGCGCTCTCTCAGCGGGGCTGTGGAATAGGGCTGACGCACTCTCGCTCCTTAAGGGCCACAGGTCCATATGGTGTGCTGCTGGATGCTCATTTTCAAAAGAACCATCGATTGCTGTTGCCATAGCGAAGGATGCAAAAGCAGAGCTGTTTACTGAGACCGTCATGGGGCCCTGGCAGTCATATCTAGAAATAGACTGTGCATTTTCAAAAGAGCTTTCATTTTGAAAGAAAAAACACCGTTATTTCCTGTTGAGAGAGTAGTATCTTCCCTGTGTATAACACATCGTTGACGGCCCTGATGTCACGTACACAGGAACTGCAGCAACAGCTGATGATGGAAACACGGAATCTGAAAAAGACCAGAACTTTCCACCAGAAACTGCTCAACCAGGAGAGGAAGAATAAAGGTAAGATACAGATCACGATCGACACACCATTGTTTTGAAAATCACGCAGGGAATCGGTTGCTACTGTATGTGACGCCTAATGTTGTTTGTTCTGCAAAAGGTTCAGATGCCAAGTTGATGCTGTCCAAGCTTAGGAGCCAGCTCGAGGAACTGAGATCCAAAGTGGAGTTTCTGGAATCCGTAAAGAAATACCTGGAGGTAGCAACACCAACTAAAACCAGCCTTAAAGCAAATCAAATCCACCAAATAATGCTTAGCAACACAATAAGCCTTTAATAGACAATTGTAATTCATATAGAACTAGTATATTAATATAACTAATAATACATATTCATCTATGGGCAATTCTGGGGAAATGGTTCAAATTGCAGTCCCCACTTGAAATAAGTATTTAAATTTTTTTACTTTTTATACTTTAATGTCTTATCTTGATAATGATATGGTCTATTTAGGAATAAGACTTTCATTGTGATACTATAGTATATATGCAAGAGACATTTACAAAACCGGAGTCTACATGCTACTTGCGATTGGCAGTTGGCAGTCCCCAACCCCAACCCCTAAATATCAGTTGAAAATTACAGTCAAAACGTTTTTGTCAATTTATTCACTTTGTTTTAATAATAAAATGTATTGTTTTCTTCTAGATTCAGATATATTTTATGAAAAAATTATAAATTATGAAAATTCTCACTGCCGAAACACAATTAGTTTTTGTCTGCACACCTATATATACATATATATATATATATATATATATATATATATATATATATATATATATATATATATATATAGAATACTCATATATATATAAATGAGTATTTCATTTTTATTTTCTCAGGTGTTGAGTGTAAGCCGATGGGGGGTAGAAGTATCCCTGCTTCCTGCTCTTGCTGCCTTTGAGACCGACCGCCAGAATCTGCAGCCCTCTGAGAACCTGGACCCTGCTGTACTCAGCTTTGGGACAGGAAAAGGCAGGAGCAGCCTGCAGTCTGGGTCTCCCCTGGGTCTCATGGCCTATCTGTATGCCAGGTACTGCTAATTAACAGACTGTCCTTCACCTTAAATAGATAACGTGGCAGTCGTCTCTGGATTGGAAAGGTACTCACTGGCGCCATCTGGTGGCCAGCCTTTGAGGTATTTTTTTTTTTTAAACGGCATTACTCTGTATATCAAGAAATACAACACCTTTCTCCTTCTGTGACCTAGAAATGCTCCTCTAGAGGGATACATCCAGCAGTTCCTGTACACATATCGCTACTTCTGCACACCAGAGGACCTCCTCCGCTACCTTATGGAGAAGTTCACCAGCGTTTCAAGGTATGGTGATTAATGACTACAGAAATAGCTTATGTGGAAACTCACTCTCCCACAATAAAAAAGATTAAAAAGCTGGTTTTGTTTCAGGAGTCACGTGACTTTCCTTTTTGGTTCTTTGTAGAGGTGGTCCAAATACGTCGGAAGAAGGCACTAAGCTCTTTCATCGAAGTCTGTACCTGCTCCAAGTCTGGCTTCTGGACTGTAGACTGGTGGACTTCAGCCCCAAGTCCAACCTTCTCAGCATGGTGGAAAACTTTCTCAAGAATGAGGTAAGGATCCAGGGCATTAAGGGATTGATAAAAGTTAATAGTGAGAACCTTGAAAACAAATTCAATGTAGCAGACATGAGAGAAACGATTGAATTGAAAAGGCAAAGCTGTGGGCTAAAAATGTGTATCCTTGTGTCAACTGCTTTTGAATTCTTTTTGGTTGACAGTTAAAAAAATAAATAAAATGTATGACCAAATATAATAAAGGAAAACGTGTTTCTTAGGTAGTTCCTGTGGACAGCAAGGGAGAGGAGCTGCTAGCGGTCATCCAGAGCTCTCCTAGGAGAAAATGGAGCCACGTCTGTAGAAGCTCGGTCAACATCGGCGAAGACGATGATACGCTCTCCCTCAACTCCATGGGTCGGAGGTCATCGATCGAAGACCCTGGAAGAAAGGTCAGAGTCCAACGTCGGCCATTTTTACAATTTTACTGTACATCCCAGAGCTTGCTCAAAGGATTGCATAGTCGTGTTTCTTTTTTTGTTGTGATCGAGAGGACACTCAAGGCGTTAAGGCGATAGTGGAGTCTCATGTTTGAGTCTTATACTAGAATCCAAAAGATTGAACCTGGATCACTGATCCAAGGTAAGATTCCTGGCCTTTGTCTTCTTGTCCCTCAGACGTTCCAGTGGAAGATCTCCAGAGTGGTGGAGCCCCAGTCGTCTCTGCCTAAAGAGAAGACGTTCTCCATCGCCGCCGCCCTGCCGCGGCCCTGCTACAGCTCCCTGATGGATGACCTCTCCAGTGCCTGCCTGCGCAGTGAGGAGAACCAGCTCTTCAGCCAGTGTGAACACAGCGCCCAACACGTAGCGCAGCAACTCACCCTGCTGCAGCAGGTACACACACATACACACACACACAGACATACACACACACACACACACACAGACACACACACACACACACACACACACACTTCACAGAAACAAATAAGATATTCTTAGTCCTCCTGACACATTTTCACATTCTGTTGTTTATTTATTCAACACTAGAGGGCGATATATCTCTATAAAATTCAGCTTCTTTCCCTTTATGACCGAACACATTTTTCAATCACAGGAACTTTTCTACGGCTGCCACCCAGTTCACTTCCTCAACTCCAGAGCACAAGGTGTAAGGGACAAGGCTGTGGGAATGAACAAGTAAATAGTTGCTTTACTTTGTCTACTCAAAACCACTCACAATCCCTCCATCACACACTGTGATAAATGCACTATGCCTACACTTTACAGTGTGTTCTTTTCTCACAACACTGTTTTCATCTCCCCCGTCAGGAATGTGTCGCACAATGTCCCCCCAGCAGAGGGCAGCAATCTCTTTGTGTGTGAGACATCACAGGACAGCCACCTCCACCAGTTGCTGAAACACGCTGACACGGTCTCTAAATGGGTTTCTGCTGAAACCGTCATCTGTAACTCGCTAAAGGTGAGATTCAAAAGACTCAAAACTCAACGAGTTTATGTTACAAAATGAACACGCGCTTGCTCTATACTTAAAAGCTTGAGGTCCTATGTGACTGTATGTATTTTCTTCCTGACAATGGCATATTCAGAATATTGAAAAACCGCAAAGTATTATTTTCTATTGTGTTCTCTACTGACTTGCTGATAGTTGACCGTTTGATACATTTTGTTGCAGACACAGGCGGCTTTGCTGACCAAGTTTCTGTTAATTGCCAAATATTGCTATGAGTGGAAAAACTTTGCCACAGCCATGCAGGTCCTGGGAGGGCTGGAGAATGTGATTGTCAGGCAATTACCAGTAAGGCTGCACCAAATAACTCACTCGGCATAGACATTTTAAAATGCTTGTGCAATAATAGGTCTCAGATGCCCTGAAGTCAAAATTGTATCCCAGGTCGTAGTAGGCTTTAGCAGATATTTAATTACCTTCTTCAGATTGGAGCAAAATTATCATTAATGCATTCAAATAAGATGTAGGGGAAGTAATTTCTGCAAGACTGGGTTCATTTCTTATGGAGTGCAATCAAAGGTCCAGCGTTTAAGATGTGTGTGCATGTGTAAAGCAAACAACAGGGATTTACATATTTTCATCTGAATGAAGATTAAATTAAGTCAATTATTGTACTTTTTAAGCTTAAAATAGTGTTATTAGTCATCGTCATGTTGTAATTTGAAACTAAAAACCACTCTTGCTGATAGGCTTGGAAACATCTGTCCACCAAGGTTTGTCAGGTCCTGGAGGAGCTGAGAGCTGTGCAGGTGTGTACAAGCATATTGTGTGTGTGTGTGTGTGTGTGTGTGTGTGTGTGTGTGTGTGTGTGTGTGTGTGTGTGTGTGTGTGTGTGTGTGTGTGTGTGCACCCGCTACCTTGTGTGTGCTCTGTTTATTGCGAGTGAATATAAGTGTGTGTCGTTCGCCCATAAAACGAAACCAATGGCATATCAGGATTTTAGCCGCAGGGGAAATAATAAGCAAAAATAAAAACAGCTTCCAGCAACACGTCTGTGGATGACATGTTTACAGCTGGCCGTGGTTCGCTTAGCAACCTCTAAGAAAACACCGGAAACCTTCAGCTCCCCAACATCACAAAAGCTTAAACTATGTTAAATTTGTCCAGATTTACAAGAGCACATTAAACTTTTTTTTTTTTTATGTGTAAACTTTTTATTACACTGGCTAGCACATTAATGTATGACATGCAGTAAACCAAAGTAGGAGAAAGAATATTTATAGGGCCCTGTTAAGCACATTTTCAGTTTATCTCCACGACACCCACAATTTTCTTGGACCTAAGTGAATGAACGCTCGTACACTTCCCCCTTGTTTTTGTGAAGGTGTTCCTGAAGAGCGACAACCTGTGTCTGATGGGGGGAGAGCCGGGAAGAAGACGCGCCACCCTCCCTTCCGCTCACACCCTGGCCATGCACCTCCAGCAGCTGGAGATCGGGGCCTTCACGCTCACCAGCGGAGCCTACAAGTGGACCAAGCTGAGGTGAGAGGCCTGACGCACCCACTGCCTAGCTGGCTTTGTCCCGGTGGGACGTTCCCCTGCTTCGACGAAGGCGGATGCCAGATCTCGCTTTGCGACGCCACGCCACGTCTCCAGTCCGCGCCGTGATCCTAGGCGGCAGCCGTGGCGACGGATTCCCGTCCCGCTCAGCCCTCGCTCCGGCACAAGCATCATCCACGCAGCGCCCCCTCCAGCGCTCAGAGGCCTCCGCTACAGAACAAACTTTTTCTCTCCTGGCTGGGGAAAATATGTCCGAGTCGGTAGGAGGACGAGTGTCTCTCCGTGTGTCCTTCGCGCCCACGCCAGCGTGGCCGCCAGATGCTGGAGGTCACGGCGAGCAGCGGCAGATGGGAGCGGCGCAGCTGCTGATTGGACGGCGGCGGGCGTGGAATCGGGGGCTGTACTGGCGGAGAGTGGGCTTGCTCCAGATGGCGTGGGGTAGGAGTGTGGTGCGCTAGGAGGGGAGCTCTGGCTGCCAGGTGCTGGGAGCCAGATGCTGGGGTCGGGAGAGGTGGCCGGAGGAGGCAGCTACACAGCTGGTTTGGATAGACCCAGGGAACGGTCCAGCGTTCCCCTAAATCAGGTCACTCCTCTGAGCCAATCGCATTCCGAGTAAACGGTGCAGTACTGCTGCTGTGAAATGATACGGGCACGCCGTTGCCAGAGTGCAAAAATGAATCTAGTAATTCCTCACTTTCCTTATTGTGAGGAATTTCCTAATTTTTTCCTGTGACTTTTCTCTCCTCCTCTCCTCTCCTCTCCTCTCCTCTCCACTCCACTGGGCTGCAGGAACATAGCAAAAGTGGTGAGCCAGGTCCATGCCTTCCAGGAGGCAGTGTACCCTTACAACCCAGACCTGGAGCTGCAGGCCTATCTGCGGCTGCGCATCTCCAACCTGAGCAGTTGCGACGTCCATCTCCTGGCCGCCGACAACGACACAAACTTCCCCCAGCCGGCCGCCGACAGACACACGCGCAGGATCCAGGACACGCTAAGGAGGGTCAAGGCCACGTTCCAGTGAGAGCTCCCCCATTGGACCAGAAGGAGCTCACCTTATCAAGCCCGGGCACTAAGGCCCCAAACCCGGAGATTCTCTCAATGCTATTGCAGAAGGATGCAGTGAGCGTTGTTCTTTCAGCTCACATATGTTTCAATGAGAACCCTTGGTTTGCGGTGGATAATTCCAGTTGAAACTGGTTGTCAAGCCCGATGAAAGCGTAGGTTTTCGGTTTCTTCACTCCTAGATGAAAATAGGAGCACAGTTCCCACGTTTGGGTCCCGAGGTCTGAGTCTCTACACTCATCAGTGTCCTCCGTTTATTTGTAACTGTGACGCAAACCGATCTAGGATATAGTTACACAAATAAAATCACTTCATGTTATATGTGCATTTTACAGGTTTTATATTTTTCCTTCTTCGACGTGTCTTTTGATCAAGCTGAAAAAGACTGCAGGGCTGGAGAAAGTGCACTGGAAAAACATTTAATCAAACTTTTATAAAATGTTTGGCATAACACTGAACAGGGCTGCACTTTTTCTTTTTTTATATAGTTATTCCAAAAGGTGCCCCTTGACTGACAACCAATTTACAATTACATTAGGAATCTGAAATCACTTTTGATCAATTTACTTCAATTTAGTTTAGGTTTATGTTCATTCTAAATTGATGTTCCAATCTTTTTCTATCTATTGTTTGTGGGCAATGTGTCTTTTGTTGAAATGAGTGATCTAGTCATATACTTTTAGTACATGTCGATATCCTAAAACCACCTTCTTGTCTAGTTCTGCTAGTGTGGGGTAGTGGTTAATGGCTCTTCAAAACAGCTGAAACTGGAAGCCTTTTTTACTCTTTCAGCTTGTTAGGTACAAGGAATATGAAATGCTTTTAATTGCTATGATGCATAACACGTACATGGATTTTTACTTTGCGATCATTTTGCATCCTGGACACACGCTGTTCTTCTACTTTAATGTAGATTTTATATTGTTTGTGGCAGTTGAATTAACATATCAGTTTGAAATGTCAAATTTGGATTCTGTTATGCATTCATTTTTCCTGACCTCTTTTTGTCTTTGGATAATTTATTCAGCAATCCAGGGGGAGGGTGCTTAAAATGTTTCAATATTTTAGAGGAATAAAAAAGCTTAGGACTGTTGTGAAAGGTTTGTTGTTGTAGCCTATAATTTAAAACATAGGATTCATATGACCTTTTTATTTTCCTTTAAGCTACCATGAAAGTCGGGGTTCCAACTTGATGGTACCAAACACATGTCGGGGGCGATGAGGAAATCGGCGCTGTGTGAAGGCGACTTCTTCGGGGGCTTCCTGTGATGAGCGGGCGCAGAGTGTATTGTTATCGAATGGGATCAGGGTTCATCTTCAAAGTGTCTCAGATAAAGGGCGTAATTGGAATGCTGAGCCTCCCCAACAGCAGATCATTGATAGCATGCACATTCAGCATATACTAAGCTGCATTGTTATAGCTAAATGATCGGTTTAGTGCTATTCATCAATAGCTGCGGGGAAGTTTCTATATGGGTTACTCAACTACTTGAAGGGGTTCAAACGTGAATGAGGAAAACGAGGTGTTGGGCTTACTAGATTTGAACAATTTTTCATGACTTGAAGGTATCTTAAATCCATATTGAACAATCTTAAACAATGTGCAGAACATGGTGCGTAAAACTAAATCGCACTGTTGTATTTGCACATGGCTAGACCTCGTTGCAGATTGCCTAAACCTATTTACATTGGAACTGCCTGACAATCTAAGCTAATTGTGTTGCTACTGTAATACCTTTGATCTGTAAGGTTTCAGCCAACTGTGCCAAATGCTGGTTGTTGGGTCACTGGCGCCAGGGCGCACCGGGGTCTCGCCGACGTGTGAATACTAAACCATTGGAACTGTTTGGCCCTTTCCTTTGTTTTCTATTTGATTGCGCAAATGTCATGGAAGTGGATGGCTCACGACGAGGTCACATGGGCTCTTTTACAGGGCTTTTACGTTTCCCTCTTGTGACCTCAGGAGGTTAAATCAGTTGTTGCTAATACTTTTACTGTAATTAAAGTTAATTGAAACATGCATACAAAATGCACCACCTCTGAACAAAGCACATTAGTAATAATTAGTAATATATAATGGCGATCAGAGATTGAGAAATAAGTGGAATTCATTATAAAAGTCCATATAGATCCTCACCAGAGGAGACGTAATCAAATGAGAAGTCAAAGCTAGGATTCCGTTTAGATACGAATCATTCATTATTCTTGGGCCTACTGTATGCAACATGAAAGCGATCTTCATTGTGTCTCGACATCTTTCTGAGATGCAGATGTTTCGTATCGGCTAGTGTCACGGTTTCGTTTGGGCGGACAAATGTATGAGCTCAAGGTGTTCTCACAGACTCGGTGGCGCCAGGCATTCGCACACTCACAGGATATGTAAAGACTTCAATAACGACCCATTAGCCCTAATCACTGGGGATCGATGAGGCGTTAACGTGTTTTTCTGTATGCAAATTCTACCAGGGACTGGCCTATATAAACTAGCCATCTAGAGCTCTAGTCACAGAACGCACTCTGACCCTACTTGTGAACAGTTTGCTAACCAAGACAGACGAAAACATGGTAAAAATATTTTCAGTGGATTGGTTGGCCCAAAGCCATTGCGAAAACATCCCGACGCAAGACGACTTTGAATCAGTGAATGACATGCCAACAGTAAGACCACATGTACCTTGCATGGTTCAGCCTCGAGCGCCGACGTCTTTTGAAAAGTGTTACCTACAACCAAAACCGAAGACCTCCAGGAGTCAGTTTACGACCACACATCAAGTAACCAGTTTGAGTTTACCTACGCATCCCGCAGACTGTTCATTACAAAGTTGTAAGTACTGTAGAAATGGCCGTCTTTGATTGAATGCATACATATTTATTTAGCTACCTACTACGATGAAGCATTCCATTAAACAAAAGCTTTTTTTTTCATAGTTTCAGAGAACAGTGGATACTCTTCTGGATATGAAAGTGAAGCTGCATCCTCGGAATGTGCCTCAGTTGACGAAGGAAGCGAATACGAAAGAGAAGGGGCCCATCGCCGTTTACGCACCAAGTTCACTCCTCTACAGATCCACAAACTAGAGAAGATTTTTAACAAGCACAAATACCTGGATGCAGGGGACAGAGTTAAAACCGCAACGAAGTTGAGCCTTTCCGAAACTCAGGTAAGACATTCCATATGGATGGATTGAAATTGCCTTACAATTTTAAAGATACAATGGCGTTCATGAAGTCTGGAGTCGAGTCTTTCATATCAAACCAGAAATCAATAATCAACTTGTGCGAATTGTTCTGCTGAGTCAAATGTCACGCTCTTATTGATTATAAGTTGTATAGCATGGCCGTGTGTGTACGTATGTGTGTTTGTGCAGAACTGTTCATGCAGTGTTTCTCACGCTTAACAATATGCTAATGATTGATGTTTTCTGTTTCAGGTAAGAACATGGTTTCAAAACAGGAGAATGAAGCTAAAACGGGAAGTAAATGACCTGCGTGCCGAATACCTTGCTCCCACACGATCCCCTATGATGTTCCAACACGTTCCGTCACTTCAGTTCCCCAGATTTACTGAACAGCGCCTCCAGTATACTCCATCAAACCGTCCTATGTACCCGGTCACGTTGCCTCAAATTCCCACACACCATATGCTTGCTAACCAGCCAACACACCCCATGATGCACTACCCACATTTCCACTAAGGACATACATCCCAAATTACATTTTCGACCTAGAACACTTAGAATTCAATGTAACTCATATTTGTTTTTATTTGACGTCTGAAAAGCTTTATATTTTGTGAAAAAAAGATGTACAGAGATTTTATACTTTTATCATATTTATCAATAAAGTATATCACAATACTGGTTTTCTTTGATTTTATGTTTGTGAATGTGGCATTGCAGGCCGTTTATAGGTTGGTTTTAATCTTTGGAGCACATTCCATTCATTGTATACTCATATTTCGAAGATATTAGCATATTCATCTTTATACATGGAATTATTAGATTAATGTTGTTAAAAATCTCGTGTGACTAGGTCACACACCTTGGTATTAGTCAAGAAATAGGTCTGAAACTAAGATCAGCTGAATCATTCGATTGACTCAATTTAAAGTTGTAATCTTTAATAAGATAATTTGGGCAGCTGCCATATGAAGCATCGTGCAAATCAATAAATGTATTACTATACATTTACATATGTGGTTGTAACGGAAACCATCATATGGTCTGTTTGATTAAAGAATATTAAATTTGAAGAAAAATACAAATTGTTTAGGGATCCACTTCCCTTCTGTCAGGCATGGCCATGGTAGCATGCTGTGCTTTCATATGCGCGTTAGCTAATCCTGTTTGTCTCCATAGCAGCACTTCAGACGAAGCAAACGAGGAGATCATGGTCAACAATTAGTCCTATTTAAACTGGTCCCTGATGAGTTGACACCTACTGTAGGAGTGCCGTGGACTGGCTCCAGAGAGTCTGAGGTTTTGTGTGTCGTAGACCGTGATCTTTGGTGTCATTAGTCTGGGGAAGAAGGCAATGACTGATGAGATTTCAACGCGGATGCCTGCATGTTTTTTTAATTATTCTATACCATCTAGATTTTCTATACAGTTTTGCGGACATAACTTCATTTCAAGGCATGTGTGGATGACATTTTGGAAATACCCAATACGAATATATATGGTGTAATTGCACATAGGTCTACAGGTCCAATGGATATTTTGTCATAGTAGGTTATGGCAATAGCAATACAGTGTCTTAAGTCCTAATTCAAAGATGACAATAATATTATGCTCACTGTATAATTTGCACAATTGCCTGCTTGGGTTTCAGATGAACTAGCATTGTGAAGGTAAATGTCCTTTTAACTGATCTCCATTCAAGTTAACAACTTAATAGAGATCAAAGGCGACTTACATTTTCTGTTGATGCATGCTGTCAGCTGTCACACCCCCATATCAGGCAGACAATAATGAACATGAGGATTATATAGCTCTGGGTTTGGGGCCGGTATAGCTTCTGCATGCCACTATGTTGCATTTGAACTGAACTAATTTAAGTGAATTATTTTTGACTCAATACTTGTCCGTATTTGATTATTTTTCGTAAGACCAGAAAATACTCATTGTAGGGCACTTTTTAATCTATCTTGGCTCTGTCATGACAAAGCTTGATCCTCCTCGCGATACAATTCACCTAATGATCAGACTCACTGGCGCCTGGACATATTAACGGGCTGACCATTGGATGTGTGAAAAAACACAATTACCAGATCAGTTGCAAACGTCAATGACCATCATGCTTTTCTATCGTTCCGTTGAGATCTCTTTACATATGCAAATAAAGAAGCGCGCGCTCTATAAACAGGTCAAGGCCCCGTAAAGAGGCTCAGAACACATCGAAACAGACTGACAACTGGACACATCATGGCACAGAACTTCTCCGTTGAATGGCTGTCTACCAGTTTTTACACATCACCAAACGAGCAGGTTGTAGAAAAGACAGATAGCGGGTTAAATATTCAGTCGTCTCCAATGAATTGGTCAAAAGATATTACATTTCAGCCAAGCACTCCTCAATCTATATCGCATATTGAGATTGAGGAATTTGCAAAGGATTCAGGAAAGAAGTACATTCCAACATCACCAAATAGTAAGTTTGTCCCAGATGTTACAGTTCCTTGCAACCTGGTTTGAAAATTTGGAAATGCTTATTTCTGTGACTTATTGATGTTTGACAATGTGTTTTTATTCTATTTAGATAGCTGTGGCTACACGTCATGCTCCGAAAGTGAAGTGGGAGATGACAGCGAGGGGGAGTCTGCCCAACGGAGATTGAGAACTAAATTCACCTCTGACCAAATCAGCAAATTGGAGAAAACCTTCAACAAGCACAAATACCTAGGGGCTTCTCAAAGAAAGAAGATTGCCGAGAAGCTTTTTCTCTCTGAAACTCAGGTAAACGCATAAAGGCATAACTTGTATCTGCCCACAGGATTACACGATGAAAGTTAAGAAACTTGATTGCGATACAAAGGCATAGACTAACTTTTTATTTAATTTTTTTAATTTTATTTTTAGATAAAAACTTGGTTTCAGAATCGAAGAATGAAGGTGAAACGCGAGGTACAGAACGCACGCTCGGAGTTCTTCTCGGCTCAAGGAGATCTGCTGTCGCCGTTCATGTACGCGACTCCCTCGTTTCAGCACCACTATCTCACTGGACAGCTCCCAGTTTACTATCAGACCGCACAAGCTACATACCCGCACAGCATTCAGCAAGCTACGTTCCCCACACAACATGCAGTTGGTCAGCAGCATATGCACCCTCCTGCTATGATGGTTCATTCTTACTACTGATGGATCTTCCTATCTTATTATTTCTGTAATGATTTAATTATATACACATAATATGATTTGTAGCTCCTATTACACGGTCATTGGAATCGTGTTATCTAGAATCTAGATATAGTGTTCAGAGTTCTGATTTCAGAGACGATTTCAGATATTGTAATTTTTTTGTGAATCACTAAGTATAACAGATCTATAATATAGAATGTAAATATAAAAATATATGGAAGATACTTGTTATTACCATTTATTTGATTATTAAAGAATTCAAGTGAGTTTTATAGTAATGAGTCTTTCCAGTAATTTACGCAAATGCCTAAGTCTACATGCCACTGTAATAATCGTTAGCTCCAAATTTGCTGAACTTTCTTTCCTTAGTCGTACCACCTTAGTTACGATATGGATCTCTGCGTATAAGACCGTAGAAACTTTGAAAGTTAGAAGTTTGTTGGATTCAATATATTTCCCTTTGGTAGATGTTTTATTGTAGAAGCAATGTTTTGGACTTTATAGTCCCATAAGCAGGTCAAGGAAATAAGCATTATTAATACCTGTTTAACGTTTCACATATGTCAGGTTATACTTCTGTTTTGTGTTGGGATGTCTAAATTATATAGCTGATTGACAGGGCAAGTTACCTGCTCTTTCAAAAATCATTTGCCAAAAATCAAAAGAAGAAAATAAACCTATAACACAAGTTCACAACTCAAGTCACAGCTGCTTTGCAAATAACGTTGTTATATGTTTTGTTTAATCGTGTTAAATGCTTTCTTATTTTAAGAAATGCATAGACATCAAACAGCTGCTTTAGGCAGCAATGGTCAGATGGCGTCGTGTTGTATGGTGGCTAGACGTCATTGTGCCTTGCTCGTTGATGATTTGCATTTTCGCGGGGACTTCAAAGAGGATGTTACTACGAGACCATTGAGATCCATTGAGATCTATTGTCCCTCAACAGGCAGGTTGGCACCTACTCGAGAGACACGAAAGACCGGCGCCCTAAAGTCTGCTGTAGGTGTTCAATGTTTCACGTTAAAGTCATTAGCCAGCGCCAGCTAAGAAGGTACCTGATTGAGTCAGAGAATTCTGAAGTTACCAATGGTTGCTCATCCTAATCGGGAGGAGGCATTGAGATTATGTTTTCAATGGAAATATTTCTGTCTAAAATGTAGAATTCGGTCTCTGCTAGAAAGTGCCAACAATTTTGTACTAGAAAAAAGTTCATATACTTGTCTTGTAATTTAATACAATTTACCCACCTGCAGGTATCATACAATATTGTTTTGGGATGTGAGGCAGATATAGACAGCCTCTCACTTGCACTACTTTTTTTTAGGTTTATTCAGTTAGATTATTTCAACAAGTACAAATAGGTTGCTTGCCTTTGTGGTGCCTTTTGGCACTTATCTGAACAGTGTATGTTCCTCTCTTCAGTCTCTCTTTATCTAATGGAGAGATAATCGCTGACGAATACATGAGCCAGTGGCCTATCTATATGTGTGAGCTAGGAAGTCTGTAACTCATTGGAATGACAACTGAAGTTTCACAGTGGTCCATTTTAGTCAGGTGATTTGGAAGCATTCAGATAAGGTGGTTGTAACTGTCCCTGTGATAGACTGGCGACCTGTCCAGGGTGTACCCCGCCTCTCGCGCTGTGTCGGCTGGGATAGGCTCCAGCCCCGCCGCGAACCCTGCATAGGATAAGCGGTATAGCTAATGGATGGATGGATAGATGGTTGTAACTGTCCCACTAACAGGCTGCTAAAGCTGCTCCAAAGCTGGAGCCGGGGGTGGAACTGACCATGACACCATCATGAACCTTCTGTGCAAAACAAATTCATCTATTTTAACTGCAATTCTTTTTTGGGACTGTTATGGAACAGAGACAGGTCATTAAAATGCATGCAACGTGAATAAGTTGAAAAAGCCAGTATTCCGCTCTAAGATTCCACTTTTTTTTTGTTTTTGTTTTGTGATTTCAAATATGACATCTTAGAGTTGGAGGTTAAAGAATATTATCAACACTTGGGACCATAATACTGTAAACACAGTATGATTTATATTTGTATTATTATTATAATTATAATAGTTTTATATAATATTATAATATAATAGTTATTTATTATTTATATTAATAACCAAGGTATGACTAATAGAGGCTTTTTATAAAACCAATGATAAACCATGGTAAATAAATAAGCAACCGAACAAGCATAATCAATCAAATATAGTCATTTAATGTCATACGCAGTCATAAACTCTCTTATCAAACATTGATAATACAGTAAATACAAATGAAGCTGGAAAGTCAGCGTTAACCATAGTAATAAGAAAAAAATAAGCATGCCATACAACCCAACAAGTAAGCGTTTACTTCATGAAACACAGTGTCTGAACAGTGACCAGTTTGAATCCGTGCCCCCCCACTGGAGATCAAGTATCACTCCATTCCAGGGTGTGGTCCTTGGTCCTTGGTGAAGTCGTTCGAGCCAGCAGTGGAGAGGTTTAGCTGGGCCTGGGACGGTCTGCGAGTATGTGTGGAAAACCTCTGCAGCCCCATTTTCCCATGCCCTATGCCTCTTTAAAGCTACATGTCAAAGAGGTATATGCATAGGAAAAAGAAACTGCGAGTGTAAAGATCCCACCTTAGTCCTCAGGCACTGTGGAAACCTGCAGGACAAGACCCACCGCAAAAGTGTTAAGAAACTCCAAACTAGTATTAGCGTACCTGTGGAACTACAACTACCATTGTTAAGCACTGCTCATTTACGCTTATACCCACCAGAGACATGCATAATTAAGTGCAGCATAAATAGTTAAACAACAGTTAAACATCATTTGGAATTCAGAGTAATGAATGGTAAGCTTGCATGAGAAGGGTTTCGGCGCTGTGAATGGAACCAAACAATGGAGAGCGATGGACCCGTCTTACCTTCTCGAGTCCCGGAGCCTTCTCTCCAGAGCTGACCCTTCCTGGGCATTTTATCTCTCCCAGGGGACCTTGAAGATGTTTGAGAACGACAGAGTAGCTGTTAGCAGTGCTGGCTCAGCATTCAAGCCCCTTTTGGTCTCAGTCCATGGCGTGCACCTGCAGGGGGGCCAGAGAAGTCGTCAGAAAAAGGACACTTTGCACATGGCAACAATGACGCGCACGTGGTGCCGACTCGGCGTCTTTTGTTCCGGCTTATTGGCTCCCATGCATGTCCATTGTAGCTAATGTCTGAACTGCTGCAGTCATAATCTCCTATCTTTTCCCTCAGACGTCAACAGCTGAACGAGGAAGGAGGGAGAGATTTTTGGACGGCTGGTTCCTACCGCCTGAAAAGTTTCTTATCGGTTCAGGGTCTTTTTTTGCTCCCTCTCCCAGGAAAGAGGCCCCGTGCTTTTTAGCACTCAAGGTCTCTAGACAAGGACTCTCAGGGTTTGCTGGAGTGAGACAGTCACAAACACTCACACAGAAATACACACACGAGAGCCCTTCCAAAAAGACACACTACCACGTGCACGCACACACGTACCCGCACACAGACACACACACACACACACCCACACACACACACACACACACACACACACACACACGGTAACACATACACATACAGAGAGTAAACTCACACACACACACACACACACACACACACACACACACACACACTGCAGCAGAGGGAGTGGCGGCATGTCAAGGCCAGTCGAAGCCGTCGGAGATGAAACTGCTGTCTCCTTTGTGAGGCTCTGTTTGCAGCATATCATAGAAAATGGTACAGTAACACCTGTCACATATGACCATGGTATGTATACTAAGGTCAAACCCTCCCAGTGCAGGCTGAGCTGGTTGTTTGGCACTGTTAATTCCAGATGAACTGTTATTTACAAAGACTGGGAAAAGTGGTAAATTCAAGGTTTCGTGTACATTCATTCGTACAGAATGTTGTAGTGAGCTCCTCGCTCTGCTTATTGGTGCATGTGGCTGTAGTGGTAACGCAAAGATCCCTTGCACTGATGAGACCACAGTTCCCATTTGGTTGGGTGTTCAGACATATCATTGATTGATATTCACCACTGGGTGGCAGCACTCTCAAACAATGAATCACCATCAATTTGTGAAGTACTGGTTCAAATACACAACAAAAGAAAGCTTTGTGCATTTCAATTGAAAGCAATATTATTGCTCTGGGGACATTTGTGTCTTTCTTAGCGAGTGAATACGCCTTCTGTTGCAAATGTCAAATTCTCTTGGTTGATTTTTTTTAGCTGTTCCATGCTTGACAATTCTTCTATTTTATTGCTGTTAGTTCACTTTCCTCTATGTCCCTGAGTCATTTCTGTCTGAGATCTCCAGAGAGAAAGCCTTTAATTGGGTCCATTTAAACATGCGGTTCTCACATTTTGTCTGTTATGCAGTTTCAAAAAGGTAACTTTGCAGAGGGAAGCAAAAATGTCTCCCTCCTCAGACCAAGATAACAAAGCAGCTTGTTCATCTGAAAGGAGCTGCCGTGTACCGTGCGCTTGTTTTGTCAGAGCCCCACTTCACAGGGTTTTGACAGACTGCCAGTTTGCTGTATCATCTTTACCTCCCAAGCCGAAACAAAATAAAAACGGGATAAACTTGGAGCTTGTAAAGGAGTTTGCGGATACTGTTTTTTGAAAATTCAAATACATTTCTTAGTCCTAACGTGTAAACAGTGTTTAGAATAGAAAAAAAACGATTGTTGGAACTAACTAGGTTCTTAAGTTGTTCATGCTGTAGCAATAACCACATTAGTATGCTGACCAAAATGTCTCATAGATACACTGCACTGTTGCACTGTGTCTTGTGTACTACCTCCTTGTGGAACAAGCCTCTCCTGGTCTCAAAAGGATTGCTCAGATTCACGCAATTTATTGATTGGTAACAATTCAGCCAGTATGCGTGTGTGACGCATCTCTTGTGTGGCTGTGTTCTGCTTGGCAGCACGCCTCCTTTCAGTGTCTGGCTCTAACCTGCCTCCTGCCTTGGTAGTTAGTGTGTTTTAAGTGGCCCACCCTCCCTCTGCTTCCTACCGCGTATTGAGCTGGGTTCCCGGGGAGTTATTCAGGCTGCCGCAGACGATGGGAGACTTGCAGGGCTCCTGATGGAGGGGAGTCTGACAGAACGAGGCCACAGGACGGTGGCACACACAGGTGCTCTGGGGACCCCAGAGCGGGGCCAGCGTGGCACCTGGCGCCCGGCAGGAGGTCCACAAGACCACCTGCGCTACCCAACAGGGTAAAAAGTTCTCCTCGCCTCACTGTGGGTGTGGATGGTTCCACGCACGTGTGTCTGTGTTTGTTTTGAGTGTGAGAGATTTACAAGGAGGAAGAGTGAGTTACTAAAAAAAACGAATGAGAACAGGAGAACACCGGAACCAACGAACCATCAGGAGGGAATTTAGAACATGGCAACCTCTCGCTGCAGGCCATGCTTGAGCTGAGGCAGGATCGCGTTATGCGCTGACTCGATCACATTCTCACAGCTAGACCTTTACACTGAACCATGACTAACTTCATTTTACATTCAAATAAATGTCTCTGCCCTCACACTGCCACGGCCTTGTTGCGCCACTTATTTCGGAATATGCTTTATAATCTCATTCCTAACCCTTGGTTTGGCCACAGTTGTCCGTGACCCCATCCCCCCCCCCCCCCCCCCCCCCATCATCGTTGTATTTGCATTCATGACCGATGAAGGCACGGAGGTTCTTTATGGTTTCACTCTTCTCTCATCTCTCACTCTTCTTCCCCTCTTTCTCTCTCTCTCTCTCTCTCTCTCTGTCTCTCTCTTTCTCTCTCTCTCTCTCTCTCTATCTCACTCTCTCTCTGTCCCATGCAGGCTTTTTACCAGCAGATCCCAATGTTATAGACATCATCATTCAAGGTCGCCAATTATCATACGTGTAATATTTATATTCCTTCCAATGCTTCTGCTGCAGGCGTGATCAAGGAGGGGCTCAATCAGTGCCTCCGCCGGTCAAACTGCAGGTCATTATTTGATGACCTCAGGGCTCCTTGCCATGACCGGATTCAACCGGTTTCCTCTCTTTCAGAAGCACTACTCTGTGGTCCCACAGTGCTCAATTTAAAACATCTCCTTCCCTTCCCTTCCGTATCAATCTATTTCTGACTGTCTTTTTTCCTCCCTTCTTCTTCCCCTGTCTGTCTTTACCCGCCCCTCCCTCCCTCCAACCCCACCCCGCCCACCTCCCACTCCCCTCTCTCCGTCTCCATCTCTCACCTCGCCCCCCCCCCCCCCCCCCCCCCCCCCCTTCCTGAAGGTGGTTCAACACAGGCAACAACAACGCCTGTCAGTCTCCGTCAAAAGACATTTCAATTTAGCCGCCCTCCCTGGGGGCCCGGGGGCCAAATTACCACTTCAAAGGCTGCCGGTCCCCCAGGTCTCCCCGGAGAGGCAGGCTCGGGGACCGCGCCTCTCTCCGTCACCCGACCGCTCAGCCATGCTGATGAGAACCGAGCTCAGCTCCCCCAAGCATGTCTGTGTCCCCCCTCCTGAACAAAGCACTAACAAGCAGAGTGAGGAGCTCGCTACATCCTTCTGCATGACTGGCGGAACATCTTAATTGTGATGCGCTGCATAAATGTTTCCCTTTTTCTAGAGGCGTAACAGGGAGTAGCTATGGGAAACGCAGGACAGCTTTGTGTGTGGCCATCTTTGCAGGCCAAGCACATGTTGACCGTGAGGTTCCATGTGATTCCTTAGGGCCCATGTTCCATCTTTAATAACCCTCTCTCCGAGATTGAATTGACCTTTCACAAAAGTTATGCAGGCTTCTCTTTCTTTTTTTACTCTCCTCTCGCAGCGAGAGAAGAACGTTTCTATAAACATACCTTGGCAGTCGTTTCATTCAGTGTGTTGTTTTGCGCGCAGAATGAATCACGGCATTCTTCTCCTCCCCAGTGTTATTTCAAGCAGACGAAACATGGCCTTGCGCGCTATAATACCCGGCAGAGGCAGAGAGCTGAGGCACACTGTGGTTCGACACCAAACCTGTAGTTGAATCTCCGAGTTGCCATACATGCCGGGCACGCTGACACAAAGTACTTACTCCTGTTCAACTTGACAGGCTGTTTTGATCTCCACTAATCACGCCGTAATACTCCAATTAAAGATCAAACGCTAATTAATTCAATATTTAGCGTTTGTGCGTCCCACGGTCTCATTTTATCTTCCTCATCCTCTGGTTTTTCAGAGACATGACTCAGCAGTACAGCAATTACAGTGCGTAGGTTGCTAGGTCTCTCTGTACTCTCCCCATTCTCCATCTCTTCAAACGCACACACACACATACACACGTATTACACTCTAACACTAGAGACACACACACACACACACACACACACACACACACACACCTTTGATCTCATATGCTTCTTCTTCTCGCCCAGAGCTATTGCATTTTAATAGTATTTGAATGCACTCTGTTTAAGCTTTGCCTCTGTTCGTGTGTGAACGTGTGTCTGTGTGCCTACAAGACAAACCCAGCCAGGTAGGGTTGTTGATGGAAATCCCAATCCTCGCTCTCTTTCTCCTCCGTATCCTTCCCTCACCTCGCTCTCCCACTGAGCCGAGGCTGAGAGAGGGAGATCTGAAGGTCGTCGGCTGTTTCTTGTTTGACATATTTCCCCAGAACTCTCTCTCTCTCTCTCTCTCTCTCTCTCTCTCTCTCTCTCTCTCTCTCTCTCTCTCTCTCTCTCTCTCTCTCTCTCTCTCTCTCTCTCTCTCTCTCTCTCTCTCTCGCTCTCTCTCTCTCTCTCTCTCTCTCTCTCTCCCCTCTCTCTCTCCCTCTCTCTCGCTCTCACTCTCTCTCTCCCTCCCTCTCTCTCGCTCTCTCTCTCTTCCCCCCCTCTCTCTCCCTCTCTCATCGTTCTCTCCCTCTCTCCCCCTTCTCTCTCTCCTCCCCTCTCTCTCTCTCACCCCCTCCTCTCTCTCTCTCTTTCTCCCTCGCTCTCTCTCTCTCCCTCGCTCTCTCTCTCTCTCTCTCTCTCTCTCTCTCCCTCTCTCTCTCTCTCTCCCCTTTCTCTCGTTCTCTCTCTCTCTCTCTCTCTCTCTCTCTCCCCTCTCTCTCGTCTCTCTCTCTCTCTCTCTCTCCTCTCTCTCTCTCTCTCTCCCTCTCTCTCTCTTTCTCTCTTTCCCCCCCTCTCTCTCTCTCTCCCTCTCTTTGTGTGTGTGTGTGAGTCTCTGTGTCTCTCTGTGTCTGTGTCTCCCCTCACCTAGCGCGAGGTGAGACCTCTGTGTTCTTTGGCAGACCGAGGATCAGACGTTGGGCATGGGAAGCGGAACGGACTCCCGGCCCAGCGGGGGGGCTCCTAACTCCTCTTCCCTTACCCGATCCCCACCTCCCCCAGCCAGCCCGTTGATAAGAGGGATAGGAGACGCTTTTTGGCCCAGCAGTGGGAACCAAGAGAGGGTAGAGATAAGGCAGGCGGCTGGCTGACTGGCTGGACCTTCTCCAGGGAACAGGGAGTTCTGAGGCTCTGATACAGCGCTGGTGAGGGGGGTGAAGGTCGACAGCTGCTGGTGACACTAAGTCCAAGGTGTCAGGCCTGGCGTGTGTGTGTGTGTGTGTGTGTGTGTGTCGATGTGCGTGTGTGTGTGTGTACGTGTACGTGTGTGCCTTTGTGAGTGTGTAGTATCAAGTCTTTGTCAACGTTGTTAGCGCTCGCTTATCTAAGAGGCATTGTGAAAGCCTGACGAAAACAGAATTGACTTGGTTCCCTTCAGGGAGACTAAAACCGGGATGAACTCTTACTCATACAGGGGTCGTGATGACCCTGCTCAGGCTCCGCTCCTGAGGCCGCGTGACCGTCCGTGCCGTACCGTTTCCTGCTATAGGCTGCCTGGTCCTTCCCTGTGTCCTGTGTGACTGGACACATCCGGAGGGCCCCTCCAACCTGCCTCCATCTGGCACTGTTACTCAACAGTCGCCTGTCTCTCTCTCTCTCTCTCTCTCTCTCTCTGTCTCTCTCTCTCTCTCTGCCTCTTTCTCTCTGGCTTTCTCTCTCTCTCTCTCTCTCTCTCTCTCTCTCTCTCTCTCTCTCTCTCTCTCTCTCTCTCTCTCTCTCTCTCTCTCTCTATATATATATATATATATATATATATGTATATATATATATATATATCTCTCTCTCTCTCTCTCTCGAAGGAGGTTGTTGTCTGTGTGTTAAAAGAAGGGTAATGAGCTGCCAGTCAAATGCGCAGCTTTGATCCGCGGGCAGCTTTCAGGGACGACGCGGTTATTGCTCGACCGGAAAACGGAGCTGAGAACGGAATGACCGCTGAGGCTGGCATCGAAACAAACAGCCGCATTTGCATCTACCTGTTCCCTTGACCTCCCGTCTCCCGTTCAATTTGTGAGAAAAATTTGATTATCGCTTCCGTCTGCCGTTTGCCAGAGCGTGTACGTGTGAATGTGTGTGTGTGTGTGTGTGTGTGTGTGTGTGTGTGTGTGTGCGCGCGCTGTTACCATCCTCGGGGAGAGGTTGTCTTGAATCTACCCCCCTCTGTTGGGTGCTTCCAGTATGCCCCCCTGACACATCCTCTCATTACGAGATACACAACCCCCCCAGCTGAGCCCGCCAGGTGTTACCAGGGAGGGGCCACAGAGGCACATCAAACAGAGCCACCTCGCTAAACTCACGCTCACACACTCACACACACACACACACACCCACTCACACACTCACGTTAGTGCGGGAACGCGTGCACACGCACCCAGACAGCACGCTCACGGTACACTCCAACAAACAGTGGCGCTGCACGGAGGGTGTGTGGCGGGGCGACCGTGTCACAGTGATCGCTCCGCTGGTCATACACGGGGAAGGTGCTAGCGCTAGGATCGATACCGTGGCGTGGACGGAGTGCCAGCTCCAGGTCAGCCTGCTCCCCAAGTCCCTGGCTGCGTGCGGCGTGTCACACGGAAAAAGCCAAACGGGGATTGGGAGAGGAGCCCACACTCATGTTGACCCCACACGGTGACCCCTCTGGGAGAATTTCGGAAGGCGTGAACCCCCCCCACCCCCTCCATGAGACAGGCTCAGGGGCAGAGCTCGTCATAGCTCCGACCGTGACACCGCTGGGTCCTTCTTATTTCAGGCTCATTACGGGATTGGGTTTCTGTACATATGCTCTTTGGATAAATAGGAACGAAGGCAGTGGAGCAAAAACAATATCAGCTGGTGTTATCTCGGCCTGAAATGAGCCTTCCACTGTGCTCTTTCATCTTCCCTTTCCCTCTCTCGGCCTGGGTTTGAATCGCAGAATTAGCAGCGACCGGGCTGGGCCAGCGCCGCTGGGTCCGCGTGCCAGAACGCCGGCGGTGGTGATGGTGGTGTGGGAGAGCGCTCTAATCGGCAGCGGGGAGGGGAAAACGGAGAGGAGCCCACCATCAGCGGCTGTCAGTCACAGTCTGCGAGGAGCGGGGAGAATATCCGCCGCGGGACAGACCGAACCGTCTTCCCACGAGGCCGCTTAATAAGAGGAGGCCTTCCCATTCCCACCCACAGGAACGTGAGGCACACGAGGAGGAAACTGTGCTAGTCTCTCCCCTCCATCCAGGATGTATTCACGAAGTTGATGCAAGGCAGGTCATACAAAAAGGAGAAACATGCTGTCTAAAATTATGTTCTCACAGAAAGGGAGTGTGGGTTTTCGTGACCCCGCAAGCTAGTTTGGTTATATCAATAACAGTGGCTCTCTACTGACATTTCTAGGAGCATGCATCTTTTTGCTAGAGCAAAACATGTTTTTTTTTCTGTTTTTTATGAAAAATAATATGGAGAGTCAAATATGTTTCCCAGAGCTTTGATTTCCCCCTGAGAGCCTGGCTGTGGCCACAAATAACACTGGCACCCATTCCGCTGCAAACGCAATCTGCTCTGCAAGCTAAAACAGCTGAAGGGAGAAACAATCTCTCTCCCTTCCTCCTTCCTTTTGTTTCCTTTTAATTGACTTTTTAACGAGGTAGTGTTCAGGTTGGCCTGATACCATGCGCACACGCCCAGCTTTATCTTCCCGGCCAGCTGAGGTGAAATACTCATTAAAGTTGGAGTCCTGTGTGTTTGTGTGCATGCAAGGGGGGGGGGTGGGGGGGTGGGGGTTTGTTTGCTTTCTGTGTGTGTATAGGCTATATACTTATACTTGCACTGGTAGAAAACGTGGCAATTTGAAAGGAGTTCATCACGTCTGGACAACACCTTGGACTTTAATTTGGGTCACTATTTTTCTATCCGATCGTCATCGGTTGGATTTAATTGAGCAAATCAATTACTAGCTCTTTAATTGCAGCCAGTCAAAGCACATTTTCTTCAATTACACTTTTCAAAGAATGAGGTCCCACACAGAGCGCTGTGGTAATTAGCTGGGATTGTCAACAGTGATCTACATTTTAAGCACTGGATGATGTTGTCTAGGCAGTCTAATTGTGTTAGCGAACCATTTTATATCAGACCGAGTATCACAGAACGAGCGTATCTTTTGTGATCTTCAAAAGGGCAACGGCCTATTGTAGAAGCAACGTTTTGGTTCCTTTCACGCTGTCCTGCACCGGTTCCGTTTCTCCGTTCACGGACTTAGAAAGATTATCTCTTATTCGTCTTTTGTGGCTGTTACCGTCTCAGGAAGGACCCGGCTTTCTCTATCAAAGGCATCAGGCAGATCATATCTTTAAAAGCCTCCATTTTCCCTTTGAACGATCGTAATCTACGCGGCTCTAAAAAAAGGCGCCTAGGCAACAGAATAACACTGGCGGGCTTCTTTGACCTTAATAAGTCATATCAAAGAGTCGGAGTCATGGGAACAACTTATTTTCTGCTATAATGGGACTTTAAGTAAACAGCATGGCATGCAGTGGCAGACAGTGTCACGGCCCTGCAGTCGGATCAAAAGACGTGACGCCCAGCGTGACGTCCGTGGACCAGTCACGCTAATGAAAAGCCCAGGAGAAGAGCAGAGCTCCGCTCAGCATCCATCAACGGCTACCATTTCCCTCCTTCAAGGAGATAAGAACAGAGACGCGGAGACGTCTCCGCGGCTCCACGAGAGCCCCTCTTTGTTTTTGGAGTGATCCCTAAGGCCGTCCCCACTCGTCCCCAGAGTGCCAGGGCTGTAGGCAGGCGGATGCTGTATGTTACCGTGACTGACTGATGGTGTTCGGTGCTGGAGGGAAGCAGTGCAGAGACGCTGAGGGGCTCTACAGTCCACCCAGAGGAGGGCTCTCATTCCAGAGCGCCATTCCCGCCGACACTGATAGACGGAAGCTTCTGGGAAAGATCGGGGACTGAAAGTGACAAAGGAAGAGAAATCAAGTGGCTAAGACTCCACATTTAGAAATACACTTTATACACCAAGTACGTTGTGACCTTTTCACTTTCTCTTTTCTCGTGTGATACAAGGATATATCTGATATTCTGAGGTCACACTACTGGTCGAAATAGCATATCTTGGGAGTTTGTATCCGAAAGAGCAGAGCAGAGCAGAGAGGGGGGGGGGGCGAGAGAGAGAGAGAGAGAGAGAGAGAGAGAGAGAGAGAGAGAGAGAGAGAGAGAGAGAGAGAGAGAGGGAGAGAGAGAGAGAGAGAAGACAGTGATACATTTCTGGGTAAGGGAGCATTTCCTTACTCCATTTCCCAGCAGAAGGACTTTGGGCATGTTGCCCAGCAATTCTCTATATTGACATTCTGTCTCCCATTGAGCTATGAGAGGTCAGCCATTGCAGCATACATGAAGGAACATCAGAGTGTGAAAGTTGTGCCTCCGCTCCCCTCCCTCCCTCCATCCCTCGCTCCCTCCCCGTCAGCCATTCAAACTCCCTCCCCCTCAGAGCATCTGGCTGCCTCTCACCACCCCGCTCCCTCTCTCACCAACTCAGGCTTGTCTTCACAGCAGCCGGTTAGGTTTTACAATGGAGGGACACGTCCATACACCCTGGACCTGATCTTACCCCCATACTATCACACCCTTTCTTTCTCATCTGCTAAATGAAATAATCAGGGGCTTTTTATGCTGCAGGCCCAGAGAAGCAGAGACAAAAGTCTTTCTCCCCTCCCTTTGACCTGAATGCAGCCGTTACCCCCCCCCCCCCCCTCCCCCCTAGTAAAGACTGCCATGGGAGCACATCAAAGCCCTGCCCTCTGCACCAAAAAGGCAATGAAAAATAAATCAACAAACAAATGAATAAGTAATCAGTCACACAGAGCCAAGCTAATACCGGCTGCAGTTGCAATTTCATCATTCTTTTTTAAGTCGTGTTGAACTTCAAATGTTGCTTTTGGACCCGTTTGCTTTGGGTACACAGGGAGTGTTGTTAGGAAGGCACTGTGTGTTGCCGGGTGCCCGATGCTTAAAGGGTTGTCATGGTTGTTCGTCTCCTGATCAAACCGCATGTTAAGAGCCTGTAAGAGTCTGTTTGGGATCGTGTTCTCTGTAAGGCATCGCTGGCGTTGTGCAGAGCCTCGTTTCCACAGGGCTACTTAGATTTCAACCAATAGCATGCCACAGATGACTCCCATAGCCTACGGTGAAGTCTTTGTTATGAGACATAAACAAGCGGGGTGATTCATCCAGAAAAGGAGAGGAGCCATCTTGGTTTTTTTTGTTGTTGTTTTTTTTTACAAATAACTTGCTGGTGCAATGAGCGTTGCGTTTTCTCCAGATGGTCACACCTGTAATTGAGTTGCAGCTGTGTGGAACATCAGCTAATAAAGATATTTATCTCAGGCAACACCAGATAGTTTGGCAGATAGTTTGTCTTGAAATTTGGTCATAGGGTTCTTAATTTTGTCTTCATAATCCACCCCTGACTATCCATTCTGTCTGTAAACAACAGTCATCGGATTAATCATATGTGTCTATGTATGCACATAGCAAAAGTTGTCTTAAATGCAAATAGCAGTGGTGGAAATTGGTCAACAAAGCATTTTATTTTTGTTCACAGTTTTTCCTCTCCCAGAAATGTTATACAGCTCCTTCATAAAAGTATGTCAAAGGGTTAATTTATGAAAACTTGCCAGATGAGTATTTATTGAGGCGATGTTCATAATTTCAAAATGTTTGATCCTTAACCAGCACACAGAGCTTATCTTTCTGATCTAACTAGCATATATCTTACTTTTTATTACAGTACCAAGCCATGTTTCTTGCTTGCTTATTGATTGCACTGTACTATATTGCACCTCAAATTGACATGGAGGGCATTAATTCACACCAAGGACACTGCAGTAATAGACTTGTATCATGCAATTACAGCAGCTGTTGGTTTGCAAACAGCTTAGCAAGCAATATGCATTACTTGGGCTGTTATTCCATGCTAAGTGCTTCATCAATCACAATCTAAGACATTGTCAGAGATTTTGAGAATGACAGGAGCCGTCTAATTTAGACTGGTAAAAAGCATTCATTACTCTTTGAGATTGGTTATTATCAGGGACATTTTCAGTGATAACAAACTCATTAGATATTAACCTCTAAGTAACCTGTCAGGGCCAAGTTGTTATTCATTTACTTAGAATTTTTTTTTGACCCTTTCTTTTTTCTTTTTAGTCCTTCAACAGTAATGTAGTACTAAGCGTTTTAGCATTGGTAATGGAAGGCGTCTCAATGAATCTGTTCACTGGGTTTTGACAATGCTGGCAGAAAAAACAAACAGGCTTCCTGTCCGGTCACCTCACCACACCTCCAGTGTAACACCTCGGAAGTGTTGTGGAGTGGGCTGGGGGCAGGGGGTTTGGGGGGGGGGGGGGGGGGGGGGGCTGTTGGGCCGAGCCCAGCTCAAGTGACCTGGACAGAGGCTCCCAGTGAGGCAGGAGTGCCTGTCCTCTTCCAGGTGAGCGGGCGGTTGACGCACAGCCGAGCAGACAGGCCCTGGCCCAGGTCACTAGGTGACTGTCAGAGCCTCTCCACCTGCGTGCACTGACACGGGAGATCCTCAACCGTGCCTGGCATGCCCCCACACACATTCCCTAACACGCTTCCCTCATCAGCTTTTCCCCAGGGCCTTCCTGCCCCCTAGTGAGCACAGGGGGTAAATGAACGACTGATCACATCTGGCATGCACGGGTCCACGGTAATGTGTGGCATTCGTGACGATGAGTGTATGTATGACTTCATCAGCTTCATTTACACAGCCATGTTTGTTATGCCGCCACATGAAGAGGTCACTTGCAAAACCTGTCAGAGAAAGTTAATTCTTTAGAAAAGTTGATTATGTGTCACAATTTTTATGTGTCACTATTTTTTTCTATGTCATTTATACTGATTAAGCATGTTTTGATCGTCATTATTTTTAAGTGGAACATCACCTTGAAATCGTATTAGCAAAGGCGAATAACTCAGGTTTTTCCTTATGAATACGTGACTTAGCAGGCTTTGCAAGTGGCCTCCTCACACATTGCCCGTAATCAGGACACTTTAATAATCCTAATAAATAATGTAACGATTGAACTGCAACATTTATAGGAACAGTGTGTGGGACATATACCATGCTGTCTCTGGGTATGACTCAGGGCTGGGAATAAGACCAGCGCAGCATCGATGACTCTGTCTCCCCAAGGAGAACCAGCCGAAGGCTTTTTCAGGCCCGGCCACGCGCCAGTAGACGAGAGGCGGATCACATGAACATCAGTAGATCCCAAAGGACCGCTAGCTATGGCTGCTCCTTCAAGCCCAATCAATGAAGGAAACGCGATCCACGTCTAACTGTAACGGCTGTGCCCTAACAAGATGCTTATGGTAAAAAAAAATGCATAATGCACACTCTCAGACACAGAACGGCAATAATAAAATGCTAGCTTGATATCGGTTACATTTCTTTCTGTCTAAACGGCTTTTTATCATTTAAATCCTGCGAGGCCAGTTAAGAATAGGATGTAGTGCGTGCCAGCAAAGCCAGCAAAGCTAACTGCCGAACACGGCGGAGAATGCGAGACGAGCTCCCTGAAATGAAGCTGGCTGACTCTCTTGATTTGGCTGCGGGCGCTAGCTACCTTCAATGTCCAAAGCCATTAGTGATTCCTGTATAACTAAAGCGCTGCTCCAGGGCAACCATTTCCCTGCATTAATGTCCTTCTTCCACCGCAGCGACTCAAAGGCTTATCCTAATGCCTGAGTCTACCTTGGCACGCGCCTTAAATAACTCAGGTTAGGAGCCGGAGGGCAGCAACAATGGGGGCAGAGGCCAGAAAGATTCCGCTTCAGAGACACATTTCAAAGCAGAACAATTTATTTTCAAGTACAAGAATATCAAACAAGGAGGAGAAAAAAAGTTCATTGGTTTCACAAAATCGTTTCGCCGCAATCTGCAATCACTTCACTTTTTCGGCACAGAGAATGACTTATCAAGCATAGGGATTTTTTTTCCATTTGAGCTTATGCTGTAGTTTTCAATGTCTTTGCTTTCTTTTGTAAATGCAGAGCTACCCTGTTCGACAACAGTGAGTTAAGAGGCTATTCAAACAGGTTTTTTTTTTTTTAAATCAGTAAAGTGCTTTTGTCCTCCTCTCTGTCCTCATTACCGATAAGACAGTGGTCCTTGTTAAGTCCCCTAGGGGTGATCAAGGGGCTTCATTGCCAGTCAAAGGTCCTCTTCACCAGCCGGTAGAAGTTGCGGTTGTGCTCGTGGAGGTAGCAGCGGAGCTGCTGGAGCACCGTGCCGTTGACAGCCGGGTGGGGCCGTCCTTTGGACTCGTGCAGGCAGCGCTCCCGGCCGTCGCTGCGGATGCAGTAGAAGCCCTTGGTCTGGTTGAAGTAGAAGTTGGAGGGCACTATCCTGGGCGACAGGTTGAGGAAGCGCTCTACCTTCTGGAGCTCTGGCAAGGGGTCGTGGATCAGCGTGTCCCCGTCCACGATGTGGATCTGCTCCAGGGGGAAGTGGCGCAGCCAGTTGCGCATGTGGACGTCGTAGAGGCTCCGCTGGATGGCCTTGTAGCGGGCGTTGAGGGCGCCGTTGCGCACCAGCAGGTTCTCGATGGCCTGCACCGGCTTGTGGTTCTCCAGCCGGTTGAAGTACACCTGGGTGTAGTCGGAGATAACGCGCTCGGTGGGGTCCCGCAGGATGAGCAGCAGCTTGATGGAGGAGTTCATGGCGTGGATGCGCTCCGGCGCCAGCGCCGAGGTGAAGTAGCCGGGCGTCTTCTCCACCGTGATCTGGTGGGGGTACGAGTAGGGCATGAGCTCGCGGTACCAGTCGAAGCCCTTGGCGTAGTTCTCGTCCCAGTCGAAGAAGTGCACCTCGGTGGCGGCGGCGGCGACCTCGGGGTGGATGTCCAGCATCTCCAGCAGGGCCCGTGTGCCCCCCTTGCGCACCCCGATGATGATGCTGTGCGGGGCCCGCTTGCTGGTCCCCGGCGGTGGAGACAGGGGCAGGTCTCCGGAGAGGTTGGCTAACAGTCCAGGACCCTGGTCCAGGGTGGCCCTGAAGCCGGGCTGGAGGAAGTCCGGAGGGGCCGCGGAGGTCTGGAGCACCAGCAGAAAGGCAGACACTAGCAGGCAGGCCATGGTTGGGGGTCGCGGGAGGAGGAGAGACTCGGAGAGAAGAGACGGGTGAGGAGAGGAGAGAGCGGCTTCTTGTAGTCTAACGGTACGTCTGCGCTGTCTCTTTTAGATCAAAGCTGGTAGGCATGGAGAAGGAAGGTGCGGGCCACGTCTGACGCTGAGCTGGAGGAGGAGGTGATATCACATCTAGTTTGCAACACATCTGCGGGGAAAAAGAGGAGAAAGGAGAGAAAATTTGACAATTTTTATAACAAACAAGATAGATTCCAATGAGCAACTTCAATAAACCCAATGGCACATTCTTTTTCATTTGACAAACCATTGCTATAATTAAAGCGACATAAATGTCAGTTTCTAGTGCAGCCACGTTAGGGGTTATCGTAACATATCTCTTTGCGTCTCTTTTTTTATCTTTCCCTTGAATTTCTCCACTTGCTCTAAAAAGCAATTTGACTTTTAAGTGACGCTGTAATTTCACTGGCAGGAAAACATTTAGCTAGACAGCTCATTACAAAGAGATGCTGAGATATGCAAGTGTGGCTGCGGGCCAGACAACAAGAGGGTCGACCACTTCATCTTGTTTTATCAGGTCATAATCCTGGCTTTAATCAATACACTTAACATCCACCCCCTGGAACAGAGGAGAGGTGTGAGGACGAGGCTTGAGCGGGCATTAGAACGAGATCCCACCAGCTTTTCGTTTCCCATCCCTGCCAAGAACGAGGACCGTGCAATTCAGCAGTCGCAAGGAGCGTGATTTGGACCGCATAGAGCTAAACCCATATTAAAAAAAACATAAAAAATCACAACTGCTTATCTCCCGACCTTAAATGTCCTGAGAAACAAAACAAAAAATAAAGGACAGCCACTTTCTCCCCGCGCTAGTCAAAACAACTGCCGGAGCTATGCAAACACCCAGCCCCGACGCCAAAGGTCACGCCAAACTAATCTAAACAAACAGGGACATTCCTCGGGCTGCCAACATTGAGCCAATCAGACAGAAAGGCCAGGTGATCGGCACCATAGATGGACATGGCGCAGAAGCAGGGGCCAGGGCACTGTAAGCACTTGTCTGAGCGTTGGCTATGGATGGCTGCTGACGGGAGGGCTCCCCTGCTAGCGCTCTAAAGCAGGCCAGTTTACGGCCATCTGTCTTGCACCGGCTCTGCTGCCACACTCATTACAGGGCTATGTGATGTTTACGACAAGATCATCTAGTCCCCTTAAAAACAGGCAAATAGTAATGATCTACTTACACACAGATATACCCACGCAGCAACACACACACACACACACACACACACACACACACACACACAGACACACACACACACACACACACGTATTCACACTATTGTGCTGTGGCGAGCCTGGTCCTCTTCTGGAAGGAACCGCTGACCTCTCCCTCACCCTGACCACCGCACACTACAGGGAACGACACCTGCCCCAGCCTGCCACTGTAATCTGTGGCCATGGTGTGGAGGTGGTGGTGGTGGTGGGGGTCTGAGGTGGACGCTGGGGACTCGACTAGCCCTCAGCTCTAGGGCTGTGGGCTGAGAGGTGTGGAAAGGGTAGCAGGGGAGAGAGAGCGCGAGAGAGCGAAAGAGAGAGAGAGAGAGAGAGAAAGAAGGTGCGCCGTGGACGTCTGCGCGGGGAGGCGCTTATGTGCTGTGACAGGCGCGCCTGCCTGTCAGCGTTTCCCTGGCAGAGGGCTGCCAAGTCCAATGCTAACAGCCGAGCAGCCCGACGAGCTTTCTGTCTCATCCAATTCCCCTCAGTCCTCTCTCTGCGCACTGCCACCTGGAAAGAGCCATTGTTTCACGTCCCGGCGGGGCGCCATTGCTTCATTAAAGCACTTGATGCGTTTCTGCCTCTTTCCCCCGTTCAGCATGCCGACCGACCGCCGCCACGCGGCACAGCGCGCCGCGTTTACCTCGGACCGTTTGGAGCCGGGCCGAGGGAGCGTTAGCGGTGGTTACCCGGCGGAGAGTGAAAATGTCCCGGGAACAATAGCAGAGGGCGCACATAAAACATTCAAAACAAAAGTGAAAAGGAAGCAGGAAAGGGAGGAGGGCCGAGGGGGCAAAGCGTGAGCCAGAGCAAACCCCTTCAGCCTGCCCTAAGGCTTTTCATCTTTTAACACATGCGTAGGATAAAATGAGGAGGCTCATGCAAAGCATGGAGCTGTGCTGACCGCCTGGACCCGACCGCGTGTCACAGAGCCAGCCTGTGGCCACAGATCCTCCTGCTATGTATGGCAGGGGGACCTGCAGTAGCCCTGGCCCAGCGTGTCCCACAGTCTATCCGGGCTGGCTGGTGCTATTCATCATCCCAGCAGCCAGCCACATGGAGAGGCTGTGCGGCTCCCCAGCACCCCGGGGCGCCAGCCTCCCTCCGGCCTTCAGTAATTACTCAATTCAGCCGCCTCTACAAAGGAGGAATAAAAGAACAAACCCGTTTCTACGCTCGAAGACACCCCCGCTACAACCTCCCCCCCCCACACTCACACAAACACACAAGGGAGCATGCGGACATGCATGTACACACACAGACACGCGTGGTAAACGTAGTGTGCAGAAGGTATTGTAGCACAGCTTTGTTCCTTAATAGTACCTCATTAGGGAGACATTAATGCAAATCAATTATTGTTACAATTGTGCTTGATTACAAACCCCGGCTCCTTTGTGCTATCAAAACAGATTTATATGGGGCCATGTTTGGGAGTTCAAAGGTATTACCATAACCATTCACATTTTTCTATTACAACCCCAGTGTAACAAGGTACACTCGCACACACACACACACACACACACACACACACACACACACAGGCACACACACACACACACACACACACACACACACACACACGCACACAAACACGCACACACACACACGCACACAGGCACACAGGCACACACACACACGGGTCGTTTGAAGGTGTCCTTCTTTATTGCAGCGCTACAGAGAGCAGCACTGAGGGGCCAGAGGTTACGCAGAGAGAACAGAGAGGTCCGTTTGTACTGCTCCGCTCGGCATCCCTGTTTTATCCTGGGGAGGATGGCCCGTGCTGGGGCTCGGGGGACTTGTTACGGCGTTCCAGTGGTGAGCAGTAGCCTGGCCAGTGGAGCGGCCCCAAGCCAGCTGACCATGGGGGTGATAGATTATGTTGGCGTGTGGGGCTCGAGCCCAATCACCAGCAGTCCTGCTCCTCCTGCTGTGAGGATGGAATGATCAAAACATACGGCGACGGCCCCCGCACGCACACACACACACACGCACACACGCACGCACGCACGCACGCACGCACACACAAACGCACGCACGCACGCACACACGCACACACAAACGCACGCACGCACGCACGCACGCACACACACACACACACACACGCAGACACGCACCCGCGGTTGCTTGTTAAGTTTCATGTCGGAGCAAGCTTTTCCATTGCAATCTTTTTACCTCTTGCTTTCTAACTTTCTCCGTCAGTGTCTCCTGGGCACACAGCCTGGTCCAATGATCTCTTGGAAAAGTCACTGAGCCTTCACAGACAAAAAGCAGCCCACGCCATTAAGGCACATTGATGGAGACAGCAACACATCTTCCACTTCCCCTGCCTTCCCTGAAGCTTTGCCTCTTCGAGCCCTTTCCTTTCTAACGATAACAACAATCCTTTATTTTCTCCCATGAGCTCCTCTTCACAAACGCACACCAGTCCTTCCTCCTACACACACACTCTTTTTTACTGACTTCCACTCTGAGACCCTGCTCCCCCCTGCAGGGCAGGCGATTAAACAATGGCTACATTGATGTGCTACCTAGGAACACGGGAACAATACATCCATTTCCTTATCATGACAGGCCAAGTCTTTATCTCTGAAGCCTTTATCTCCGGACAGTATGCGGTGCAGCCAAAGCACCGCCCACGTACCCGGCCCCCGATTCCCCAATCCCCCTCGCCTAGCTTAGTTTCACACGGAAACCCTTTCATGGTTTGGTATGACCCATACGGACAAGTAATTCTCCTATTGGGATGCAACACTTCTTGCTATGATATGGTTAGATTCCTTTCCAAAGTAAAAAAAAAAAAAAAAAAAAGAAAAATAGAAAAGCTTGTACATATCATATATGCAATTTCAGGGGTTAAGGTTTGCGAGCAACATTGGTGTCAAAAGAACGTGAAGGACTTTAATACAGCCTGGATAACATATCTTACGAGTAGATAACAACCAATGTGGACGGCACTTAAGACATTCTTTAGAATCATGAATACAAAGACATGGGTGGAGAGACCTTGGTCACGCTGGAGACATTCCAGTCCAACAACATCATGCATGTGACAAGAAAGCAAGTATTTCCGGAGTAGTTTATTTTTCTACAGAGCCACCTAGTGGCCACGTACGAGAACACGCTCTGAGGCACGTCGCTAATTGGCATGTACAGCTTGGGTAACGCCCAGAGTACGCATGATCAACCAATAGGAAACCAACGGCCAAGTCAGCTTTACAGACTTTCTCTCGAACTTCAGAAACGGTGTTGCTCAATCCCAAACAAAAACAGTGTCAGAAGATAAATGTCTTCCTAGGGGAGACCAAAAAACAGTTTCTCCGTGCCAGACACTGCGGCCCACCTCCGCTCCATATGTTGCATGACAATGAGCGGGGGAACGAGGAAGTTCTCGCTGTTTTGGCAGAAATTACAGGGAGCGGTTGCCGTCTCCCTGTAAAAGTGTGTGTTAACGGGCTATTTCTGGAGCGCGTGAGTAAGACGATGACCCGTTCCGCACCCACATGTCAGCCGAGGCATTCATTACAGCTCCACAAGAGCGGTAATCTGCCATTTAACTGGCACACTGGGCTATGCACACCCCCAGCTCAGGCACTAATTGTGTTGCTTCAAACCTCATCTTTGGCGCTCTCTGGCTACATCTGTGTGGGGTCCAGGGTTCCAATGGGGAACCAATCTTTACCATTGTTCTGCCTACCAAGAGCTGAACTTGTGTGTGAACATATGTGTATGTGTGTGTGTGTGTGTGTGTGTGTGTGTGTGTTTACAGTATAATCTTAAAACGGCAATATTCTTCATTGTAGGACGGTGATGCGGAATTGATGCGCACGAGGACAGGCATGCGGCACTGTTTTGTCTCCCAGTTTCGCAGCCACTGACTCGAGAAGTCCCATTTTCCCTAGAATACGCCAGGCACGGCATCGTCGTTCACCCAGAAACAATGACTGCACGATGCGCTGACATTGCCGAGGTTCAGCCTTCTCCATTACCTACGTTCCTCTAGTTTGGCCTTGATATTGTCAATGCTTTGAGATTTACTTTAAGCCTCAGCTCACATTGTCTGGATTCCCAGGAGGCTTTCTGGCAGACAACACAGGCCGAGTCGCTCAACAACCTTGGATGAGTGGAGACAGCCAATCACAGAGGGCGCTGACTCACCGGTGAAAGTGTTCTTAGGGCGCTGATACCGAAAGAGGATCCAATCAGAGGACAGCTCTGGAAGTTCTATTCAATCTGCCACTTTTAATAAAGCCTCTTTTTATGCGCTGAGTAGGATTGCCACACTGGAATAACCTCCTAATTGCTAACTCTAACATAATACTTGTCTCCACCCTTCCACTTTAATGATATTATTCTCGTTATGCTTCTTGTATATATTCTCTCAGTTAGATCTTCATTTTGAACTTCTTGTTAAGTAATTGGTCTGCAGTTTAAAGAAAAGCCAAACACAAATCTTCGTCTGAAATACTACAGCACTCTCTCGACCTAATCAAAAGACATTTGCCTATACTTTATTTATCCCCTTTCTCTCTCTCTCTTTATTTCTCTCTCTCTCTCATTCTCTGGGAAGCTGAGGCTGTTTTCTCTGTCGTCTCAGAGGCCTCCTGCGAACGGCAATATACACATACATAATGGATGAATTACTTCATCAAATAAAAAGCAGGGCATCTTGTAATGAACTGCTGGGATAGTCTTAATTTTTGATGAGGCTTATCTGATGAATAGTTTAATGCCAAGACCATGCTAGGACGTGTTGGGAGCTCACAAAGATTTCACAGCAGCGGAGGGGAAATACAAAAAGAAAATAGGAAACCGATCAGAGAATGTGTATGTTGTTCGTCCATTAGTTTTCTAGCTATCCATCTTGCTGGACTGGAGTCTTGCTCCCTAAGCCTCCGGCACCCCGTCTTCCCACTCCAAGGTTATTTTTTTCAACGGCAAAGCTCCCAATGGCCTTTTCTAAAACTAACATAAATCCCATGAGACACACCGAACAAACAAACCGAACTCGCCTGATCATTTCCATTAACGCAGACAGAACATCATCCAACATGCCACAGATCTACAGCTGGTGTTCTCCACTACTTGGACTCAGTTCCCTGCCCTGGCACAAACACATCCTACGGGAAGACGTACACTACGGTCCCGCCAACGGTTTCTGCTACGATAAATATGTACTTAGCAATGCTGATAGAACGTGGGTATGAAGAGTGCGATATCATGTAGCGCGCCAAGAACTGGCGCAGCGCAGCCATACCCTGATAACAACCTACATTTAGCGTCGTGGACATTGGATGTCGCTACGTTTTTGCATCCTGGTGTCTGATCAGTAAAGCTCTTTTACGGACCCTGTGAGACATGCATATCATAAGTGGTATGGATTGATGCTGACGGTAATGCGTGGCGTTGGGAGCGCACGTCGCTCGGCGGTGGCGACCTTGACCATGCAAACACGGTGTCAACACAGCAGCGCAAAAACAGCGTCGGGTTACCTGATCACATCCCATGCATATATTCTGCCATTGATTGTAACCTAATCAGCGGGGCCCTGTCTGGCGACAACTAACAGTATGTGGGTCAATCGGGCTATGCCGGAACACGAATCACTACTCACCGGATGCGGAGGCCCTGGGTGAATTCACAGGCACAGGGTGCTTTAATGGAAAGTGCCTGTGTGCGTCACTCTGTGTTTGTGTATGGCCTCGGATCGCCCTATTTCATTTGCAGTCAACCGAACAATATTTTTGCTGCTGTGTACACTCTAGAGGCAAACAAAGTCAGTTGTCCTTGTGCTAAACTTCCAGAAAACCCTTGTAATTTCCCCCCTCGTAGGCGAACTTGATCGGAGGGAAGGCTTTATCTATAATGACATCTCCAGCTCCATTTCCAGGAAGCCGGGCTCTGACTCTGTGGCAGGAGGGCGCCAGGGATCTGATTGGCTGGAGATGGGACGGATGTCAACAGTCTCACGGATCTACCTGCTAGTGGAGTCAGCGGGCAGGGGTGCTATCATTGCATTATTCACATCTCCCCCGTCGCCCTCCTTGGCATCACGCTGCTCCAGTGCCTTACGTATATGCGCCCAGGCTGTTACCAGCCTGTCGGGCCCCATTGCAGCTTTTCCATACTGCCTAGGAGGGAAAACGCTGGAGCTTTTCCATGCTGCCTAGGAGGGAAAACGCGGGTGCCAACCTGGCTTCACAATCTGCCGTCAGCTCAGCTCCACCGCCAGTGTTACTCAACGACATTTCTCTGCTATAGGCCCCCTCTGAGTGCTTTCATTTTCTTTATGTTCTTCATCTTATTCCTTTTTTTGGGTTTGGGTTGAATGCGTGTAACACACATCGCTGAAGGGCAGTAAATTGTAAGGGCTTGATTTCATTATGTCTTCGGTTTAAGGCACTGGAGCACAGCAAGACCAGCTAGATCTGAGGGTGAGAACAAGCTAATTATTCCTGGCCCAGAGTCCATTTCCTCCCTGATAAAAGGAAAACAGAGTTGTTAGATTTGCACCATCCGATGGAACTGGGCTAATTCGAAGGCTAGGAAAAGCAGTCAGGAGAAATGACAGTGATCCTAGGTGAGTAGTGGTGGGTGTCTGACAGAATCAGGTTATGGCATTGTCTCTCCATGATGACTTTGAGGTGCCGTCTTTCTCTTTAATTCCAGACTGAAAAAGCCCAATTCAATAGTAGCGTGTACCTCAACTGTGTAAAGTGAATGCGTGGCTGTTTCTTATAGACTGTTTTGCATAAGCCAAAAGATGACAGGTGTATCACACATGGGAAAATTGCAAAGAAAACAACATTCAAAAATATTAGGTCAAAGTTCAGTCAGTGCCCTTTTCTCAACTATAAAAAGAGAACGTATCTTTGGAAAACGTCTCTTTACCGCTTTCATCCGTGCCCTCTTGTTTCACTTTATGAATAATTAATCAGGCCACTGCACCCCCCCCCCCTCCCCCCTCTCTGCTTATTGCTCGTTCTGCCTTCTCCGTGGCCCTGTAAAACCCACTGAAGTGTTTATGGGAGATAAGAGGCGATGGAGGAGGTCGCAGGCCCAATAACTCCTTTTATCACCCCTCGCTCCACGGCGAGAGCGTTTTTAATAGGGAAACCGCCAAAGACAAATCCTTAATTAGAGAAGTTTGTGGACCCAACATCGGAGGCCTAATAGAGGTATAAAGAGAACCATTCATGGGGCATCTGTGGGATCTCTCGTTTGGGCCGCTTTGGTTGCTGTGTCTGGCGTCCTCGTTGGAGAGAGAGGTGCTGTACATCGTAAAAGCATACTTTGAAAATGGCATCGGGATTTTGTTAAGCATGAATGTTAGGGCTGTCTAGAGACACAACTCTGAATCCTCTCTAAATGAGTTTGGGTGATTGATTTTCGTCGAGCTTATCTTATATAGTAAGGGACTCAAAATGGTCAATGGATTTCAAGCCCCGAGGTCTTACGTGGAGCAGATTCCATTTTCTGATAGTCTAAGCCCCCCACACAGGTAAAAATAGGTTTGAGGATATTAATGGGAAATAATATTTACATGATTGGTCTACATGGCATTCAAAGACTAAACAACAAGGGACCACAAGGAGAACCGATCGCAGAGAAAGCTGATTGACCAAACAAACGTCGAAGTCGAATATTTTATGATTATTTAAGGTTAAGGTTAAAATGGCAAGGCCATTCTGTTCCTGCATTATGAAGTGCTGGCTTTCAAAAAAAAAAAATGTATAGCCCGGGAGAGGACGGAACCAGCTCAAGTTTTAATTAGTCAGGTAGACATGTTTCAGCAGACTCTGATAATGACTGGCTCTTCTATTCCCAGTCGCCTGAATAATCATGGAGAAAAATGAGAATTAATTACTCAATCTCTCAGTCTGAGGAAGAGTGATCTCGTCCTTGATTGCATAATTTCCGGACTCCATAATTATCTACACTCCACCGCAACAATGTAGAAGGATGCTGACAGACAACTTGCATATTATTTTTAGACTGCTGAAAGAACGACCACGTTATCTTGTTTTTGGAACAAGCGAGACGTCAAGATGATGACAACTTGAGTCTGGGGGGTACAACACAACCCCATCCCATTTTCAATTATTTTTCAGTAATTAGAATAAAATCAGCAACATGTAACAAGAAGCAAAAAATAATAATAAAAAAAGACAGAACATAGGTGTATGGCTTGAAGTTGATGTCCTCCATACTTTCCCCAAAAAAACTGGTAAACTCAGCCTGAGTTTGTCCAGTTACTCAGGTAAACCTCATATGACCCATCTCACAATTCATTTCTGCAGAGGATTGTTCCGAGGCTCGGCTGATTATATCACTCATGAGCAGGCTCTAAGGCTCTGCTGCTATTTAACAACGATTATCTTTAAATTGATGATTAACCTCTGTAATCCGTGTGCACATTGAGAAAAGCTTGCTTGTCTTTAGCAAGGACTCACAGAAAAAGGAACCCGCATTACGGATTTGGGTGAAGTGGGGGCTCAGAAAGTAAATGAGGCAGTGTTCAGGCCAGGGCTTACGAGGATAATGAAGACAAATCTACAGACTACAGCGCTGATGAACCAGAGAAGGACTTTAGCAAAGTGCATCTTTAAATAAAACTTTGACACCCACTATGTACCCGGACAAAAAATTGCTGCTCTTATCTGGCAAAGGAGCCTAATTAACATATAGAAATGAACAACTGCCACTGTTTGGACTAATGTAGTAAGGCCTAATCAGACATTAAATGAGTCGTTCCTCCATATTTAACTCTGACTAGGGAGGTAGTGGTGTAATTTGCCGGGCAATGAGTCTTCCCATAGTTGGAGTTAGCTTTGTTTTAATTCACAAACTAGTACTGGGAATATAGAGATACATAAACAGCAGGCAAATATATCAAACTGGTGAAGCACTGGAAACAACATTAAAAGTGCCTTTCCTGAAAAAAATTAAAAATAAATAAAGAAGCTTTTATTGATGTCTGTGGTGGGAAAAGAGTGGAATAAAGCTCAAACTCAAAGCCTGTCTGGCGCTGTCCTTTGAGTGCCACCACAAAAGCCAATCGTCCATTCAGCACCATGGACAGCGCCTGATATAGAATGGTCTTCTGAGTTACCCCAGCAAAAATGGCCAGCCTAGGGACTTGGCAGTGAAGCCTGAAGATTTCAAACAATGATATTTTAGCTGCGGTCCCTTAAGGTACCGTCAACAGGGTTGTTGTTGTTTTTTTCTGTGGCAAAACTGAGTGTCTCCCATGAGCCTTTGGTCCCTCTGCTCGTTGATTAAAATTTGAATATGAAAGCTTTGCAAAAAATAAAGGTCGTTGGTCGTGGCCAATGCATTGTCCTAGTATTTAATAACATCTAAAAAGGAATCAGCTGAACCATGCCAGTTGATTAAACTGCCATTTCGTTTGACATTACACCTCAATCAATTCTTCTAAAGAACAGAGTAGTGGGATTCGTTGTGTCTGATGTTGCCCCTTGTAAAATCACTCACAGTGCAAATCAAGAAAAAAACTTACATTTCAGGCTGACAAAAGCTTTATCTTGATTGACAAAAAGTTTCAACAGTTGCCGTGACACCACATACTGCAAGCCTATTAGTGAATAAAGGCGTCATTAAAGGGATGCCTCTTCTTATCACCTTGTCGGAAGTGTCCAGAGAAACAAACGCCTCATTATCTTCAAATCTCATTTAAGTTTCTAAAACAGACTCCGTGCATACATAAATCAGCTTTCGTTTGAATGAAACAAATTGAAATTGCAATTACCTCAATTATATCTTAAAAATATTCTACTCTTGAGGCCTAAAGACAGAATAGGGGCATATTCCATAAACATGAGTATAGTCAGAGATCACAAAAAATGTAGTAAATATCAATTATCTTACAGCCTAAAGCATAAGGCATGCATGTAGTTTTCAAAGGGACGATCCACACACGCACCCTCTCCCTCACTCTGTATCTCTTTCTTTATCTTTCTTTATCTTTATCTTTATCTCCCTCTCTTTTTCTCTCACTCACAGACACACACTAACTCTACCTTTCTTTTCCCTCACACATACACATAGGTGGACTCTACACACATATGCATGGACCAAATCTATATAGGCTTGTGCAAACCAAAAGCAACCCCACTTCACCGACAATCAAGATCTCCTCCATTAATTTGACGAAAACGACAGGGCATGAGGATAACATGCGGAAAGTCGGTGTGTCCCACAACAGGCAATAATGAGGGCAGGGGGTGACATGTGCCGAGTCATCTGAGGCAGAACGAGAACACAGGTAATGAATAAATAAGCTGCCAGTCATCAAGGGGGGAGAATGATAAATCTACTTCATAACACTTGGAAATGATTCTGGTGTCTGGCTCCCCTGAACCTCTGATGAAAAAATGCCCCCTGAAATCTATCCCGAATATTACATGTCAGAGCCCCTTCACCCACCCAATCCAACCCCCCTCACCCACACCCCCACTATTCCATTATTCCAAAATGACAGCAAATTGAGCAGAACAAAGCCTGGCGTCGGCAGGAATGTATCAACGAGCTTCGTAAAGAAGCCGTGCACCTCTAATAAGGCTTTCCCCAGAGGTAGGGGTTGGGGACCCGGAGGCTTTTGATGAAGCGTCGCTTTTTTCCGAGCGCCTGGAGACGAGCGTTTCAACGTTGCCTCCTCGTAGAGTGGCACGTGGTGGGATCAGCTCCAGAGATAGAGGCCTAGGTAGCATTACGCACCACGCAGCATTGCCTGGCGCGCCCATGAATAATGGAGTTTTGGTACAAATATGCAAATCCCAGCATTAGCCTAGTTATGCCCCTGTACTGTAACGTACAGTGGCTTATCTATTATGTATGAGCCTAGGATAGGGGCGGAAGAAAGGGGGCCTGAAAAGCCAACTTTGTGGTCCGTTCATACTCGCATACTTCATATATCATGAAAGAGCCAGAGGAGCAGGGGAGCTAGTTCCAAAACGCTAGTTCCACCATGTCACGCTAGTCCTCTGAAGACTTTGCAAATTACTAATGACTTCCACGCTCAATTGCCAAGCTATTTAAAAGCACAATGGCCTTGGTAGGAGTCAGAAGCCTGGGCGATATAGAGGGAGTAAGCATGAGTTTTTATTGCTAATCCTCTGACCCCCCCCCCCCCCCCCCACACACACACACACCCTCTCGGCTGATGGGGAACGCGCTTCTGATCAGTAATCAGTCCGCAGTGAGGGAGAGAAAGGGTCTACTTTACAAACATGGCAAAAATCAACCATCACAATACAGGAAAAATGCTTCCTCTCGAGGGTGAAGGGAACAAAATTAAGGAGCCACCGATACAGATCTGTCGGCACGGCCAATGGTTAAATAGCTGGGAGTTGGATGTATGATGTGTTGAAAGCTAGGCGCTTGTAAGCCTGCTATATTTGTGTCAGGGCCAAAAGAGTGAATCATAGTGCTGCTTTAATGAGCAACACAATCATTAGCTCAAATCAAACTCAATCATCAAACACATGACAGCTGACAGCTTCTGTTCAGAGGACCCGCCCCAGTGAAACCTAGTCACCGTGGTAACAGCAAGAGGCCCTTTCCTGCCCTGTGGTAGACTGGTACACTTAATAGGGAAATAGTAGTTAGCCCTGCCTGTAGTTGGAGAATATTCATGAACTTCCCATATTAGGGTTTAGAGATTAGATCTGGCACATACTGAATTACAGCTGAAAATGCTGGTTCTTTCATGATAGCTCTTTCACCTCCTGAGGGAGAATCCCAACACTTTTCTGAAGAAAAAAAAAGTTGAATAAATTTGCATATTTAAAAAATGTGCTATTTGCCATCATCAGATTTGGCTTCATTAAATTCAGCAAACATAAGCTAATGCAATTTTAATTTTAAGACGTAAACCCGTAATTATGGTCGGAATTTTACTTTGTGGCGCTAATGAGAAATGACACGTTTATTTATATATTTTTTTACCTTCCACTTTCAGAAAGACTCCCAAGAATGCTGGAGTAAATGTAAACTAAAAGCATGCAATGCACGTGCATGTACAGTTACAGTTGTAAACAGTAAAGCATTGACAAGACTATACATTGTTGATTTTGACAGATATTTCAATGTAAAAAATGCTTAGGTAAGTAAGGTACATCATATTCCATATTTTTGCTATAGTTTATAGTTGTTGATTAGTTTAATTTCTTTCGGAAAATGTATTTTTGGGGGGATATCTGTAAAACAAAATTATTTCACTACACAAGAGACTTTGTCTCCTTTTCTTTCTCAAACGCTTAAATATACTGCTTGAATTAACTTTCTCTCCTCTTTAATTCTTACACTTACACACAAAAAAAACTGCTAAAAGTACAGTACTGTGCAAACGTTTTAGGCAGGTGTGAAGTCTTTAAAGTCAGAAAAAATATAATATAAAAAATTATGTATTTTAATAGTTTATTTTTTTATCAATTCATAAAATACAAAGTGAGGGAAAAGCAAATCGGCATCAAATCAACATTTGGTGTGACCACCCTTCTCCTTCAAAACAGCATCCCCTGCCTAAAACGTATGCACAGTACTGTATATGTTTAAAATAATACAGATCTCACACATATAGTCTACAAACAGTTACTGTACAATTTTTCCAACTGTCCACCAAAGCATTCCTGGTTCTATCTACTCTGAACCATTCTGTGCTTTACCCTTTTTGATCTAGGCTTAGTCACAGAACAATGCAAAGGAATAAATGCAGGGTTCCAGTTATGTGGGAGCCAGTGGAAGCTGAGCTCCTATAAAGAGGGGTCTGAGCTCCCATGAAAGCAGTAAAGTCATACATCTGTGGGGGTCGCCAATACAGTGCACCGGTTAAGCTATTATTTATTTATCTCTGCCACTAACGTTAGAGACCCCCACAAAGCTCAGATTATAACTCGAACCCTGAATAAATGTGACCACTGTAATTCAGCTGTTGACGGTAATCAGTCAAGTCTAAACGTAATGAGCTCTTTCCTTTCGACCCCATGATGCTCCTGTTTGTTCACTAAGAGCGGCGGGGTCTTTTTTAACCTGCGGAAGTTTTCACTTGGAATAAAAACACCCTGGATGCTGTTCTGCCTTTAAGACCGTCTAAATACGATGTTGTATAGCGTATTAAAAATCATGAATGAACATTTTGACGTTGACGTTGACGTTGAATGACTATGAATCTGTCTCGTTAGGCTATTTGTTTTGTCCTATCACTATAGGCAGACCAAAAATGTTTCAGTCTGCTGGGTGCCACATATAGATGTGACTCCACTAGAGAAGGGAACAAAACATTTTTTTTTTGCAAAACAGCTTTATATTCATTGACAGCAGATCAAAAATGCCAGTCGTTATACCATAACAACAACAGAAAAAACAGTAAGTGTTGGATCTAATTCTTTGAACAAATGTCAAGTTATCGTTACATGTTAACATGAATTGAGTATTTTAGATTGTCTTGAATAATGACGGCTCATAACAATAACAGTGCTGGAGCAAAGGCTGGCTGCAAGCCTGCACCCACATACTTATAATATGAAGTGAGTCCCACTGTCAAAAGCTATAATGCATGCCCGTGTGTAACTGATAGGTAAGGGGATTGCAGCATTTACTGTTGGCCAGGATAGTCAGGTTACTCAAATCTTGATAAGAAAATACAATGACTGTAGCAGTGTTACTGTATGTAAATATGTAGGTCTGTCATTGTGGAATTACTTCATATGTCTGCTGAGAACTCATTACGTAGTCTCCCACATCCATAGCCATGTCCATGCACAGGTTCTGTCACTCTGGTTGGCAAGGGCCCATAGCTTTGTCACATCTCCCCATCTCTTACAGTCCATCTCCATCAAGTGAAGGGGTTAGTGGTAGCTGAGTACGACTGCTTAGGATTGCTGGGTGATTGATGTATACGATTAGAGTGCAGTCATTTGGTTGGCTCAATCGCTGACATAGACATGTCGTTTACCCTTAATGCCCTATTATCGGCGTGATTACGGCAGAGTCAGCGCACGATAGGATTTAAGTCTTAAAAGTTCAAATCCCTTGTTTGTAAGTCAGAAATCATCTTAGTGCCTCATCTTTTGCCAACATCGCACCGCATCGAATCGACTCCAGCCCTTATTTTTTGGAAAAAACGGCCCTCCAATAAACACATATTTTTTTCTGTTCTGAAGTTGCATACCATGTTCAGTAATTATATATAGTTTATGGGGGGGGGGGGGGGGGGGTCTTTTTAGAACACGAAAGTAATTGAATTATATGGCACTATAGAACTTGAATACAATTGAAAATGTGAAGCCCGCCTCATATATTCACCCATAATAACATGAATTTGTTTTTATTTTGGTTGTGGAACTTCAGTCATGATGGGTTTGAAATAAGTATGGCTAGATTAAGTGTTCTTAATCTGTCAATTTGCTGTGTGTCAACTGGCTGCTCTCACGTATTTGAACTGATTTCAAATAAAGAGAGCTTAAGAGAATGCACAGCATGCATATAATGAACAACATCACCTCCCTAAGAAGAAAATGTGGTTACCTTGCACGGGGTCGGTAATGATGTTGGAATCTGCGGCTCTCATTTGTCTGGCGCGACTTCAGTAATAGATGATGAACCAACCCATTGAGATAGAAAGAAGAACCCGTGGTCCGCACTTTTTTTGCGCCCAGCTTTTCCAAACGTCGATCTTTTTGTCTTGTTCAAGCATACCCTGAGCATCAACAACTCTAATCACTTATTCATGGAGAGTGGCACGGGGAAAACGGAGTCCCATTTTTTTCCAAAAAGGTAAGCTAAACTCCATCACCTACGCCGAGTATCCACAGACTCCTTACCGTATAGGAACGCGGTCAGATTTGTGTTCTAGAGATGCCTGCTTTTCGTAGCCAACAGGAGCTGTAGAGGGAGGAGTCGCGCGTCATATGACCAGGTAAATTGCTTAGATGCGAGAGGGAACGAGGAAGGGGGTTAGTACAGATTGACTGAGTCGGGTAGGTTGTACAGCAAATTGTAGCAAAGCAAAGAGTTGAAATGACATCCAACGTTTTCTTTCGTCTTTCTTTTTTTTAGCTATCGATCTATTTTAAAATGTTTATTTGTGCATTATGCCTTGTGACTAGTTTATAATAAAAAGTCAGACATTCAGTACTACTGATACTGTAGCCTACTATATGTGTCAGTGACAGTGTCTCTCCGATTCTATGAAGTCTCCGATTCTATGAAGATCTGCAACCACCATGTTGGTGCCACTGCAGAAATCACCAATAATTTATAACTGTACAGTTTAGATGGTTTTTTTTGTAAGTGAGACCGGGACCAGCAGTATAATGCGCCAACGTTTGCCCTTGCTTGAGTGTCAAACTAGACGGCACGTTCAGAAGGCGATGTGTGCTTCAGCAGTTTAATTCACATCACCAATTTAAGATTTTTCTAGAGTGTGTGCCATGAAACTTGCTTGGCCCGGATCCTTACATTAACAGACAAAGAGAAGGCAGGCAGGAGTCACATCTATTTTTTCAACAGCACAGTGCCGGAATGTAGAGGAAGACAGACAGGGAAAGAAACAAAAACAGACTAAATTGATTTGTTAAAAATGCATGTTGTTTGTAAAGCCATGGATGGCATTCTGCACAGACCTTCCGCTGCACCTTGACAGAGAGGGAAAATGCCTTTATACAAAAGAAGACAGTAGTGTGTGTTTGTTTTGTGTCTGTATGCCTGTCTCTCTGTGTGTATGCGTGCGTGTGTGTGTGTGTGTGTGTGTGTGTGTGTGTGTGTGTGTGTGTGTGCGTGCGTGAGTGCGTGCGTGCGTGTGTGTGTGTGTTATAGGGTTCAGTTCTTTGTTCTGGGTCTGTTCTGTGGGTCTGGCTCGCTGAAGGATCACTGAAGACTCCATCTGATTAATTTTTCATTGAGCAAAGGGTTTCAGGATTCCCACCGGAGAACATCCATTCACATTAGCACTATTCTGTGAAAATCAGCAAAGAAAAAGCTAAGATGTCCTCACTCCTGGCAGCTGGGTGAACCTGTTTCAGGAGTGTGTGGGCAGCATATGCACTGACTGGGAGGTAACTGTAGGTTGCGGCACTAAGACAACCCTGTCACTGTCACTGCCGCTCAAAATGGCCTTTTAAATTAAATGACACAAAGTTTTTTTATTTTTTTAATGATGGAAAATACCTTGCTAACCTCACATGTATGTGTGTGTGTATACATCAGTGTGTGTGTGTGTGTGTGTGTGTGTGTGTGTGTGTGTGTGAGAGTGTGAGAGAGAGAGAGAGAGAGAGAGAGAGAGAGAGAGAGAGAGAGAGAGAGAGCTATACCTATGTATTCTGTAATTGAACAGCAACAATGAGGATTGGCTGATGTGTATCCTCAGGAAACATCGTCTCACCATTTAACCTCACATGAACAATGAGTAGCAGACTTACCTCAGTGCTACCATTTGTAAGCTGACGATGAATGGAGCCTGTTTCCATGCCCTGGCCAAATAGATGGTAAGGCATGTGCTCCCTGTTTATTAGAACAGATCCCAGATAGAAATAAAAGTAAACCTTATTATTAGCTTCAGCTCTGTTAGTTTGATTATTCATACAGCTTTCCTGTCAATAATGTGTAGGGTTATAACGTTTTCATCCCCAAAAAATTTCAAACTTTACTTACTAAAACTTTAATTGGTGTTCTGATTAAACATGAAGGCATGTTTGGAAGACGATTCTCAAGAGAGGAATGCAATCCATGGAAAATCCTTATCATTCCCTCATTGGAGGTGACTATTTCCTGTTGGAATGTCCTACACTTGCTTCCATGTAATTTGCTACTGAGGAATTCAAATAAGAAGTACAGAATAATAAGTAATATGCTTCTTTTGGGCTGTGGTGGATGGGCCAGGCCTGGTCCTACCTGTGTGTATTCCCGTGAAGGGCTCGACATCTCATGTCCTTTGCCGTGATTGGTGACGGCTGGTAGTTGGAGGGAAAGAGACGGCAGAGAACGAGGTACTCGCGGGGGGCTGGTGTAATGACTCAATTGTGATAGCATAAAAGAGACCATCATCTCGATCGCGTGGAGAGAAAATACTTTGTCTTCCTGGAGGATGAGGTCAAGAGCAGAGACCCCTTCTCCCTCTCGTCTAGCCCTGCTGAGAGAATTGTCAATGCAGAGCTCTCGGGCTATCTTGTGAACAAAGCACAATCACTCCGTGATGTCAAAAGTGACCTTTGTCTGTTGAAACCTACTCTCCTCCACCTGTCATTTTCTTCGTTGGCTCCGGGAAATTTCAAAAAGGTTGTTGGAGTTTAAATTCAAATGATCCTGTAATTTGTAGGCTTTGCGATATCGTTTTTTTTTCTTTCTTTTTTTTTACATCACATCAAAAAGCATAAATGTTTTAATTTACAGTGTATACAAATATAAATTAAGAAACGGAAGGACAAATTGTGATCCGCCCAACCCCGAAAGCCACCTCAGGAGAGATGAACTCATGCATGATCAACCCAGGTTTTTGCAAGCTGTCAAGCCCCGTTTCGTAGCCAGGGTAGTTGTTAAATCAGGGGACCAGTCCTGCAAATTTAGAGCAGGTGACGTGCGAAAGTGCTAATTATGTTTTCATTCTCACATTCACAGCTGAGAGTGTTACCATCTGCTGCCTGGAATGGAAGCTTGTATTTAAGCACCTTTGCTTGGACAACAACGTTGTGACAGCATTATTTTTATAGATGAAAATCCATAACGTGATTTGTTTTCTGCCCTGTCTGTGAGTTAAGTCATTAGAGGGTATGATCTAGCGCATCAATATATTTTACCCAACAGTACAAACACAACAACATCTGACTTATGTATTTTTAAATATCATAAATCCCCAGATGACAGTATGTCTTAGTAATAAAAGACACTGTTATTAAAACACGAACAGCCTCCAAAACTGCCTAGGTTTAGCATTCGAGTAGATGTCTTTCAATATGAGGGGAGCATCATGAGTGTCTTTTCCACTTTGATAGTGACCATCCTCAAGGAGTTCATTACCCCCTTCTCTGGCCTTATTCTGCCTTCGAGAGATAACTCCTGAGTGGGTCTAGAATCCCTCTGTCACCACTCTAGTCCTCCTCCACAATGGCTGTCTGTGAGTGCACGTCTAAACAAATGACCCCACTCGTACAAATTTAACCAGGTCAGCCTCACTCGCTGTCCGACTTCTTTTGAGACGGAGTGCTTGTGGGACAGGTGGAGGTATCCCTGGATATGGTGTCTGAATGTGAACGCCTGAGATGCATTATTTTGTTTCTCTTTCCTTTGTATGAGTTAGATAATAGATCAAAATTAATAACTGCATATTAATAACTAGTAGTATATTCATGCTTTTTATTTTTTTTACTCAACCCACCATTCCAAAAAAATATATACATAAACCTTTAAAACCTTTCCTTCCTGAAGCCCCAAACCAAAGGAAAATCCTTTGGCAGGTGCATAAGGGATTTCAATGACCTTCACTAGCTTCCCCTATCCAGACCCACAACCCTTGGAAAAAGCCTTCATTAACAATTGAAAGGCTGACAGGGAGTTTGATGTAGGCCCCTTGGTTAGCAAATCCGACAGGGCTACACTACACCAAGTTATTAGCACTACGGAAAGTAGGTCAATCAAAAGCAAAGAGGGAGTGGGGGAGTTCAGAGTCTCAACTATGTAAAGAAATCTGTTAAGAAAGTATTAAAATAAATATAAGCGTACCACAATATTTGGCAAAGTATGCTTTCAAACGTAGGTGTTGTTAGTCGGGGAAAACTGTAAATACATTTATGAAAATAGTGGTGTCATAGATTTTATTGCGTTGACAGAATGATTTTTTTTAAATGTGAAGAAAATCATTAAAGTTGATCTAATAGTATTTGGTTACAAGCAAATGCTTGTTTTCAATGCTTTCACATCCGCACAATTAAGTCTGCAAACCAGTTTTCTAGTTGTGCCACTTATTTTGGCCCAATGCCATGATGGAAACCAGCTATGTGCTTAGGGTAGTATGCTTTTTACAGTGCCATTTAAATCAGTATATAGCATATATACTTACATTGCCATTGGTGTGCAGTTACTTACAAGAACACCCATATGGTGTCTCTAAACTAACATTAGGTTCACAAAACTCCAGGAGAGAGCCAGCACAAGCTGCCAGCCTGCAGTGTGATTTGTTGTTGGCAAAAAGAAGAAAAGGGAATTGTGTATTGATATGTAGGATTATTTGCTGTAATTAAGCACTGATTTGTTATAAGGTGCTACATGTCTACCTAGTCTCATCCGCTCATCATGTGGCCATGCACCAATGATCAAAACATGTTTACTCATCTCAACAAGGAATCTTCTGTTATTATGACAAAACGAGTTAGTTGATGTTTATTCAACTTGTGCAGATTGTGAAAAGCTGTGTGTATGTGTTTGTACGTGTGTTGGTGCGTGCAGATAAATATTTAATGATTTGTAAAGGCTTTTCCTTGATATGCCGTGTTTGCATATTTTAGACATGAATTTCCTTTTAAGCCTAAACAAACAGCTATGTTGATGGCTCACACTAGATCAAATAAATCTGTGATTATGAAGAGTGTTTGCAGAAGGACTCACTAAATGTTTATTTTCCCTTCTAGCTAGCCCATAACTCAAACGCTGACTGATAACTTAGAACATTGTGGGTTCATTGATACACATGCTATGTGGGTAGTTGTTTGATGGATTTTGTCATAATCAGCATGCTACTCCCCGATTGCCTTGGTAGCTACAAGGCAGGCTTTACCTGAGAATACAATGCCATAATGCCACATAGTGATAACGCATTGCAAATTGCCCTTGGTAAGCTAAATTATTCTTGCAGACAAATTGTTATGTTGACAGTGCTGGGGGCAGTCCTGACTGGCTTTGATCACCTCTTCAGACATAATCACTGAGGCAACTCCACCTTAAGTGACATCTCCCCGAAGAAAACAAAAGATCTCTCCATCCTACTTTCAGCTCTGCCCCCAAACCCTTTTCCACCCCTTTTTTCGCGCTCTCTTTTTTCCTATGAGACCCTTGATGTTATTTGTGTCCTGGGGCCAAAGCAAGAAGTACTGAGCGCAACGGCTTTTTATTCACTGTGAGATTTTGCTTTCTTTTAGGAATCTTATTTTTTATTTTTTTCCCTCTCAAAGTTTTCGTCAGCGTGGCGTGTTCCCGGCTGAGCCTCGGGGACAGAGGGGCGGGGCTGCGTGCCTGTGTACAGTGCAGTAGAGAGGCTTAGGTTGGAATGGCGCGGCTCAACATGGTATCAACCGAAAGTTGTTAAGTGGAAGAAAATCCAAGCAAAACGTGCAGCAGATTTACTCCGCCGGTGCATCTTAATGAAAGGAGTATCCTAATTCAATTCAAGAGCCGCAAATCCAGAACTTGCCAGCATGTGGAAGATTTGCTACTCCCTGCGTTTAGCTTCCGTGGTGGTGCCTGATAATGTCCCAGGAGGGTTGGTGTTCAGGGGTATTATCAACACGAGAATGTCTTACCCAGAGGTCAAAGTTTTACTGCCAAACATATCATGCAGTCAACTCCACTCATGACTCATGCTTTGGCAGATCTAACCTTTTTGGGCACGCATAATAACTAGATGTTCGTTTTATGGAGACTGTTTTTGTATGCGAGCCAACAATGAGCATGATTTTGAGCACCAATGCGAAAGCTCTCTCGTGCAGATTTCTTTTTTTTACTCCTTTGTTTTGGCTATTTTATCAATTGGGTAGGATTAACTCTGTTTCAGTACATCATGTAGGTATATCTACATGTACTGAATCATACTGAGTACTCTGTCAAGAGGCAGGTCAACTGTACCTACAGTACATGCTCTGAATCAGACTGTGATATCATATAGCTGGCACCTAGTCAATGGCATGAGCTCAACACAAAGCCTGAAAGAAAGCCTTTGCTATAGTTTTGAATACAGCTGTTCAAGACACCTATGAAGCTACTGTATATAACCTGGCTCACGATGTATTATTCATACGCTGATAGATGTATATGTGGAGCTTCACTGACTCTTGTATTCCGACACTGGTATACAAGGTCTGGCCTGTTAAGATCGGAAATGAGTGGATGCCAATAAATATGCACAAATATCTTCAGATAAGACATGTTGTTTAATGCCCAGCGTTTATCTACACAAAGAAGGACTCCTGCACTAAAAGGTGTCTACCTTCTGCCTTTTATTTTAGACGATAATTAACCGTTGGCAATTGAAACGGGTTGCTCCCAATGTACATCATGTATCCAATGGGGGAGCAGAAAGGCAGGCAAATACTTGCTCGCGTCCAGGTGCACTTGTATTCATCATGCAAAACCAGTCTCCACTGTGAACACTCTGCTGACTCACAGCTCCGCATTTCCCAATAACCTTCTGGTGCTCACAGAGACACCCACACAGAAGTCATCAAACTATTTGGTGCCGGTTTATCTTCGGGGGGGGGGGGGGGGGGCATGGCGAGGATGCGTCCACCTGCACAGAGCAGTCTGGGTAGTGAACTCCCTGTGACTCTGCTGTGTGAATACACCGTGGTATGCCGCCTTGAATAATTTGTGCACCGCCAGCTGAACCGGGCTAAACGGTCTCCTAAGCCCCCCAGAGAGGCAGTCTCTTTCCACTCTGAGAATAGCTCCACAAAATACACACACCTGAGACACCGAGATAAACAAGAAGCTGTCTGTTTATCAGACAGTTTTCTCGAAAAGGTACTGGACAGTGAATTATCAATAAACGGTAACAGTCCTTCCAAGTGCAGTGAAAACCCCCGTGGCTGTACGTTATGCCGTAGTTAAAGGCATTCCATGACAGTGCACTTCAACGCTCCGCCAGCGAACGCTACGACGAGGGTTGGGAGTGGGATTGTTAATGCTCCAACTTCTGGAAAGTGGAAAGTGCGGGAAGTGCTCAGGTGAGTCATTACCTCGCGACACTTTAAGCTCACGATTCCCACGAAATCTCTGTGGACACGGGACAGCTCGCGACACACTGCACATTTCAGCTGGCGTACCCATAAACCACAGTCGCAGCCTCATATCTTCCGGCGCGATACATCACAAAGACACGAGGCCGCCTGCTGATATGCTTTGTGAATTGTAACACAATTATGTTGAAGAGTTCCCATGGCGAAGCTGCTGGTGCGCGCATGACAGAGTAGGAGCTACGAGGATATCAATTAGAACAGGAGGACCTGCCCACCTGTCTGCCTACCCACACACTTACTCTGCCGGCTCCGCACATAGATCTTCAAATGAGCCAAAGCTTGGAGGAAAAGCTGACTTCACACCCCATTTAGCCCAATGCTAACATAAATCACCTTGGAATAAACTAACAGTGCCTGCTAAAACTGTTTCCGAGCAGTCAATAGTGCCCCCCCTAGCCCCCCCCCCCCCCACCCCCCCACCCCCCTACACCCCCCCCCCCCCCCCCCCCCACCACCACCATACAGCTTTACTCAGGATCCGGTGTTCTCATAGTCGTTAGTACATATTTTTGAGCTGGTTGTACTGTGTCCTTCCTTCTACATGAAGTTGTTCTGTCATTAAGAGACACACAAAGATTTTTTTTTTTTGATGAGCAGGCAGTGGGGCTCAGCTCTTGTAAGTGTAGTGTGCTGACAGAGCAAATCCCCACAGATTCAGGTGGTCCAAGGATGCAGGGTATATCACAACTCTGTTCCCCTCTGAATTTCCCACCCAATTGAAAAACACGGGTAGAAGAGGAGCGCTGTTGCTGTCGAATAAACACCTTTTTCCTCGGCCACCCCATATCGTTCTGCGCCACAGAAGTCAAATCCAGAGCCTGATTTATTCATCTCTTCCTCTTCCACAACCCCACGGTCCCGGCATTGAAAGTAGGAAAGGGGATGAGAAAATTGCAGTTCATCATTTTTTGAAGGTCCTCCATTAAATATGAATGGGCCTCCGCGAGAAGCAGAGGGGGTTCTGGATCCAGCCCCAGATGTTTAGGTGGATTGCAGGCCGAGTGATCCAGAGTTCAGCCTACAGTAGTCACACCTTTCTCCTCTTTCTTTATCTTGGGATGTGATGGATGTAAGATGTAACTGTAAAAGATTAGATTTTTCTCCATCTCTGTCAATTTGACAGGTCAACACACTATAGATCGCCCTGTGTCTGCTGGAATAGGCTCCAGCCCCCCTGCGACCCTGCATAGGATAAGCGGTATAGCTAATGGATGGATGGATGGATGGAACACAATATAGACAAATAAGTACAATGTTGAAGTTGTGTGCTATACCTTGAGCTACACTTCCGCAATGAGTGACCCATGTGTTGGGAAGAACGAAAAGACATAATTTAGTAGAAATACATGGAATGCTACTTCTAACGAGCTGTGTTCTGGAGAGCACCAAATAATAACTGTGAGGGATGCTGGGAATAGTAGTTTGTTCAAGGTGGATCCATAGGGGGGATTTCTTAATATGGTTTAGGGTCACGGAGCGTCAAGCAGGCCTCTAGTTTCCCGCTGAATATGTCAAGAATTTGTATATTGATGTTAAAATGTGTTCAAAGGTTCTCTCTTACACACACACACAAGCTAATTCGAACATTTGATCATACAAGCACATGCAGACACGAACACCGGCAGATCTAAGCACAGCAAAATGTTGTGAAGCCTTATTGAGAGGTTTGAATATTTCATGATTTTTGAACATTTAATGATTTGTGCATCATAGCAGAATTCAGGGTTGCTGGTCGGAGTCAAGGTTCCAGGGCCCGCCTGTGCTTTTGGGAACTGCAGCAGAATTCCAAACAAGGCTGGTAGAGAAGAAGGGGGAGGAGGGTGGGGGGAGGGGGGTGATGGAAGACCAGGGGTCTCCAGATCAGAGGGCTAAGGCAGCAAACAAAATGCATCTTTAATCCGGATGTTGTTTGTACCTCATCTGGCTTGAAGTGGGGAAAGCCTGCACGGTTCACAAAGCTCCACATTAATTATGCTCAGTTTCAGACGGCGCACGATGGAGTCCGCTGGTGGTTAACAGTGAGTCATCTCAACACAATCCTCTACCGAGCACAGTGAGTCGCATCAACACAATCCTCTACCAGCAACAGTGAGTTGCCTCAACACAATCCTCTACCAGCAACAGTGAGTCGCCTCAACACAATCCTCTACCAATCACAGTGAGTCGCTTCAACACAATCCTCTACCAGCAACAGTGAGTCGCCTCAACACAATCCTCTACCAGCAACAGTGAGTCGCCTCAACACAATCCTCTACCAATCACAGTGAGTCGCATCAACACAATCCTCTACCAGCAACAGTGAGTTGCCTCAACACAATCCTCTACCAGCAACAGTGAGTTGCCTCAACACCATCCTCTACCAATCACAGTGAGTCGTTTCAACACAATCCTCTACCAAGCATAGTGTCAGACAGTTCAATGTAGGAATTGTATCATTTCCTTCAGGTCACAATTGCGTTTGTAACTTGAAAGGCGTTTCGGAGGGGCTATTGCAACGAACAAAGTGTACGATACATTGGTAGTTTACCGCACAAATGCCTGATATATTCAATTATAATGATTTGTTCCTGTCCCTGTGCTGACTGTATGAGGTAGATGAAGTGTAGAGGTGGTCCTAGTTAATACGATATTTTAACTCAACATTAGTAATAACACCAGTTAGAACATGTCTATAATCACAAAATAATGTGAATATACTCAGGACGTGCATCAAAGTTAACTTCATCATCATCATCATCATCATCATGATCAAAGTTAACTTGAGATGCTTTAAAAAGGTGAATTGGTCTAATGCCAGCCAGACATACCAGATTGTTACAGCTCTTCTGTACTTCTGTTTCCCTGAGTGACCCTGCGGTTCTCACCTGACAAAACAACGTGTGGGCAGTGGGAAGTGTTGGACATAATGTCTCCAGTCATTCAATCGAGAACACAGCAGTAATTATCAGGTGCCAGCACACTAACCCCTGCCTGAAAGTGATTAATTATTTACCAATGAGTTTTATGTTCATCTGTAGGCGTGCATGTGAGAAACTTCAGCGAAAACCTTTGGCAGAGATACTTTATGGCTCTAACATGGCCACTCGTTCCTAATACAGTGGACAGGGAACATGTTAGTGGAATTGATATGATGGCACGCGGATTACACGAATGATTAATGAATACAGTTATTTTAATATGATTTGCCCTAGGTTAAATTGGTTTATTATATGGATTCAAACCCTTAATTGTAAGTAATCTAAAATAATGAAATGCAGAAATAAATGACAACGCACAGATCTCTTATTTATTGTGTGCAGAGTTAGGAAATGGGAGGTGATTTCATGATTATATGCCATCTGTTCTTATTAATGGTAATCACAGTTTCTTTGTTTGTCTTTGTTTGCATAATTCATTTTCCACAGCTAATCAACATCTCAAAGTCGTTTTCAAAAGTTACCAAGCACTGATAAGGAGTACTACGTACAGTCTAGAAGACGTCTGAACAGTAGGTCATTATGTTTAAATGTTAATTGCATAATTCACTCTCTGTTCTTTAATGCATTCAGATTTTTTTGGGGCTGTGCCGTTTAAATTAAGCACTACCCATTTGCACAATTAACTTGACTTTTTGTGTGATTGAGAACTGTTTGATCATTTGGAACAAATTATAGGAGCGTCTATGTTGTGAGATTCAGAAGATAACGGCGGGACCTTTGTGGGCCTTAAAAAATTATCTGTATTTCAGGCATTTAACTTAACATTTAC
>JAPMUY010010616.1:2500-70000 GCA_026901105.3 Galaxias olidus
CGTCATATCTGACTGACTCTGCCTTGGGTCTCTCACTCTCTCTCACACACACACACACACACACACACACACACACACACACACACACACACACACACACACACACACACACACACACACACACACACACACACACACGCACTGTATAGGCATTAGTGTTTGTATATGTGTAGGTATTAGTGTTTGTATATGTGTAGGTATTAGTGTTTGTATATGTGTAGGTAGTAGGTATTAGTGTTTGTATATGTGTAGGTAGTAGGTATTAGTGTTTGTATATGTGTAGGTATTAGTGTTTGTATATGTGTAGGTAGTAGGTATTAGTGTTTGTATATTTATATATATATATATATAGGTATTAGTGTTTGTATATGTGTAGGTATTAGTGTTTGTATATGTGTAGGTATTAGGTATTAGTGTTTGTATATGTGTAGGTAGTATATTGCAATGATTGTAATGCTAGCTAGCCAACCAGTACATTGCATTGATCGTAATGCTAGCCCGAACCCATTGCGATTGGTTCTCTAACACACAGATCAACCAGACCCTAAAGCTGATTGGTTCTCTAACACACAGATCAACCAGACCCTAAAGCTGATTGGTTCTCTAACACACAGATCAACCAGGCCCTAAAGCTGATTGGGTTCTGTAAGGTCAGGTGGTCACATCACGCCCTAACAGATCACCTTCCGATTATAGTGATAAACTCAGATCATTCACCAAAGACACAGGGGTGTCATTGAGCCTGTGATACCATTAGCAAGGTGTGTGTGTGTGTGTGTGTAAGACGACAGTCACTGAACTCCAGACTTTGTGCTACAACACATCCAGTCCCACACAGCGCTTTGCCCCGCCTCCTCCCTAACCATGCCGTTACCATGGATACCACTACGGCCAGCGGTCAGTGAGGAGGCTGAAGACATTAGCCTACGATGACACCATCACGCAGGACAGACACCACCATATGTGTCTCTGTGAACCCACTACACAGAAAGCACTGTCATGAAACCAGCAATGACCATGTTAGCCCCTATCTGTGAACCAACCCTCGTTCTCTGTCAGCTCTTAGAGTCCCCCCACAGCAGCAGCAGGCAGGCTGGGAGCTCTCTAGGTTGACAGTAGCTGCTTTACTACTGTGTGCAACAACAAACATGTAATGACACCGTCACAGTGAAACAGCATCTTATCATAGGGCTGAAAGAGGAGCCATGTGCTGTCAGACATCCAGCTCCATAAATCTAGGCTTAGAGCTGGCCGTGTGGTTAGCTGCCAGTAGACACAGCCAGGCGAGGGGGTGAGAGGCTCTGCTGGACCAGGGTGAGGGCTACAGGCTCTGCTGGGTCAGGGTGAGTGCTACAGGCTCTGCTGGGTCAAAACAACAGGCAGCCACATCACTGAGAGAGGGCGAGAGAGATGGAGAGAGACTAACAGACTTGACTAAGCTCATCCTTAAGCACAGACACTGCTGGGATGATCTGAAACGCATCTCTTGCACACAAACACGTTCTCTCTTTACTTGTGTTCATTGGATCACACAGGATAGAACACCGCATTACGTTGGGAAAACATCTTAACTGGCTTTGCTTAAAAAGCGCGAAATGAAGGGTCTGCATGAAACCCCTTTGTCGTAATAAGACCTAAAGTTAGGACAACTTGCTGCAACAACTATGTATCATGGATGACAATGTTGACTATTTCCGCTAACGCAACGTTGTCCGGATGGCAGTTAATTCCTATTCCTAAAACAGAAGGGATTTTTGCAACTAGTTAGCCACACCCCAAAATATCTTTGGTGGCCAAATAAGTTTTATTTACCTGAATGTTTTGTGAATATATTGATCCCTGGATCGGGCATGTTAACTGCTGCAGTCCTCCCCGGTGGTGTCCCGGTGACGCAAGCTTCCCTGGGTCTCCTGCCGGCGTTGGTGCTCCGGTTCCCCTTTCCTTGGTGTGGCTGAGGCGTATGGGGCTGGGTTGGTTGGAGCCCTGTCGATGCGCCCTCGCCAACTCGGCCTACCTGTTGTCCCATCCCCGCTGTAAGATGTAAAGACAATCGGGACTAAGCGAGCAAACCCCAACGCTTTCCTGGCTCACATCCCCCAACTGTGGAGCGGCCTGTGTTCCGAGTAGCGTTCCTAAACCCCCACTTCCAACCGACTCGTTGCTAGCTAGCCCACTCTAGCTTCTCTATCTCTAGCGCTAGCACAGGCTAACTTGCTAGCTAGCGGTGTGAAACCCGCCGACTCGTGCCTGTAACAATGAAGCCAAAGACCCGTACTATGACAATAATCGCTTCCTTTCCAACGGTCTTCGGGATTGCAAGACAAGAACGTGTGATACCTGATGTACGAGTTTGTGTCGATTATGGTCCGTTTCAGGGTCGTTCCTCTGTGCACTGCACACTCTGCGCCCCCTCAGACGCCGCCATCTTTACCGCAGAATAGAGGGAGATGTGTTTCGCAAGTGGGGTTTGGATTTGATCCCCGGTGGTCACTTTCCCATCGCCAGCCCTTCGCAGACCTCCAAACCACTAGGCGACAGCGCATTCCACTCAAAGTAGTAAATCAATAGTCAGAGAGAAACGATCGATACAGTACACAAAATAACTAAATTAGATATTATTTGCAGCTCTATGATTTCGCGTAACTGAATCATTTTATTAACATAAGACCTCATATAGATAGAACAACAATAGGTTCTTTACTCCATAATAATTGCAAATGCAAATTGAGTTGTAGAACTGAGAAAGAAAAATAGCCTACATTACTACCGAATACAATACTAATATCTGAGTAATTTTGTTTGTCTTTAAACGTTTAAACGTTTTTTAAAAATGTGTTCCTGTGCAAAACTACCAGACTGAAGTTATTTAAGCCCATTCCCCCGCAGTTCTGCTGAAACCTTTAAATCCACAGTTCGGTTCCGTTATCATCATCTTCATAACAGTAAATCAAACAAAAGACGTACTATATGGACTAGATAGGCCTAATAATGGTCTATAATTATCAAAACCTAATCAATGGAAGAAAGACATTCTTGACAAAAAAAATGCCGAGTGAAGTATGTGTAGGCTACATGTAGAGAGCGGAGAAAACTATTAAGTAATAAGCGATAACTCATTTTAAACTTAAAGGGCGTATTGGCATCATCCACTTGATGAACGGGCTAAACCCACCCGGGCATGCTCATGGGGGAGAAGTGTTACGCCAAAACACCTTCTTACTCCTATAGCTTTGAAGGTTTTACTAATTCATTACACTGTTTAATTGGAAATCTCGGATTTAAAATTACTTAAATAATTTCCGGTTTCATAATCTATACAGTTGCTAAATTATTAAATCAAAAATAAGTAAACTTCGATCCATGAAAATACACACTTAAACTATGCCTCATAGCAATGGAGTTCTTTAGTACTAATATATACCGTTTTAAATAACTTAAACTACCTCCACTCGGGAAACTCCCTTGCGGTAATATAGCGGTTAATGTAACTGTGGTGGAATTTAAATCGCTATTAACAGGATTGTAGTCATTGCGTTTTCAAACTCTTGCCAATGCCATAAAGTGGGCTAGTTGAACAGTAAATGCTGTTCAACACTCAACACATGAACATACAGCGCCATCTGGCGGATAAAGTTATGTCTCAAATAAAATACGACAGGCAAACAAGTAATTGTGTTATACAAAGTTGTAATATCTTACAAAACACAGAGGAACACACGTACAGTTTTTAACCAGAATTATCAAAAGAACCTGCTGGATATGGCACTAAATTGTCTTCCTGTTAACATGAATAGCACTGAAACGTAAATGTGAGGCTTTCTTTATGTACACAGTAGAGTATCTCTTAACTACAGAATTATCTGCCGAAACCATATACATCTTGCATGATGAATCAACTTACTATTTTAAGAAATACATTCAAATACTTTTCAAAAACCTTGAACACAGAAAACTATTTCTCACCTGATGTATGAGCTTCACTTCACTGGGGATACGAAATGATTGATATGTCTATCAGCCCACTAGATGGATGACCATAGCGGAGTTATACATAAAACTACAACTCCCACCTTTTCCCTCAGAAAAGCTGAACCCAATAGATTGGCTCATTAATCGGTGGTGATTGTGTTTTAGTGCTATGGTAAACTTATTACATCAGTCTACACCTTTATACAACTAACACATACGAGATGATTGCCTTTTAACTGGTCTGTAAATCTCTGGACCAATTACACTGCTAGATTGCACAAACATACCATTTTTCGAAAACCAAAGGTTAAAAGGTCATAGTCAGTCGCACACAGGCAGGCAACTTTACAACCGGTAGTTAACATCCAGCCCAGACTGAGTAACATACAGTATACACATTTCAGTATTGCTTTTGAATAAATATATATTTATAATTTTCATGGAAAAATTCCACTGTCAATGTGTGCTTGAAAACCCCTTGGTCATTTACATTCAAGTGTTAGCTTCACAATAACACCTCACAGACATCACAACCAGAGACCCGGGAGTTCTGAATAATCTCATTGATTTAAAAGGTCAACTATACAGCGACCTGGCTCTTCTGAATCTCATAACATTACTGAAGACGGTAGTAATCAGAAACATTTTAACGTTTGTTAATTTCCTTGAGTTTTCATTAGAGGGAAATATATAACACTTTCAGAAGTCTCGCACTTCCAACACATAACCCAGTTTTTAAACACTACAGCCAGTTCCATCTTCCTCAGTATACAAAAAGAGACAGCGTAGATTTATCATCACCTCATCAAGTATGGGGAGACTGTCTGAGTCTCCTCCAATAGAGTTATAGACGGGAGTCACATGGTTTAGAGCTGCCATTCTAGTGTTCCATCCCAGGAACAGAGGCTTGAAACAAAACAGAAGTTCAATAGAAGGAAAACAGATCTGAAAATAAATAAAATAAATAAATAGGGGATTCTATCTTGAATGAAGCATATAAGTATAAGTATATAAGTATATAATTGTGTGGTCTTTGATAGTGTGAAATAAGGCACCTTTGTAGTATGACATCACAGAGGAAGGGCAGTTTTTTGGCACAGACTTATTTGTATACGTTTCTAAACTCTGTTATGATGGGTGGAACCCTAGTGCAACCACAAGAGACAAAAACACAAAGGAAACAAACTGAAAGGCTGGTCCTCTCTCCTTCTTCATCTCACTCCCTTCATCTTCAGATCAACTTCCATCCATCCTGGTTAGTGATTGGTCCATGGATAAATTCACAGCCTATCAGAGTCTGTCTTGATTCTCTGCAGGTGACAACTCCATGAGCGAGGGGTCAGGAGCTCCAAGAAGGAGGGCTGAACACACACACACACACACACGCACGCACGCACACACACACGCACACGCACGCGCACGCACACACACACACACACTAAAACTATAGCATCTACATCTTAAAACTGAAGTAATGCATTTATGATAAAAAAAATTGCACTGTCTTCTTCCCCACGCATGGTTTACCGTTTAATGGTAATGTGGTTTACTGGGCCGGTGTAATGCTGCTCACCTCCAGCAGGGGGCAGTATCTCTGGGCGTACCACTCCTGGGAGTACAGGCAGATGATGACTCCTTGACCCAGGAAGAGAGCTGTCCACATGATGATGTTCCAGATGGGGCCTTCCCTCCGGTCGTGGAGGACAAAGTTAAACATCACTGAGAGGATGGATGGATAGAGAGGAGGGGAGAAGAGGATGGATGGATAGAGAGGAGGGGAGAAGAGGATGGATAGAGAGGAGGGGAGAAGAGGATGGATAGAGAGGAGGGGAGAAGAGGATGGATGGATAGAGAGGAGGGGAGAAGAGGATGGATGGATAGAGAGGAGGGGGGAGGTATTGGAGATGACAGAGGAGAATGTGAGTTGTTCTGTTTATAAGAGATATAGTCATGAAAAGATGGACATTTCTTGTGTTTGTGTGGTGTGTGTATTGTATGTGTGTGGTGTGTATGGTATGTGTGTGGAGTGGGTATGGTATGTGTGTGTATGGTATGTGTGTGGTGTGTATGGTATGTGTGTGTATGGTGTGTGTGTGGTGTGTGTATGGTGTGTGTGTGGTGTGCATCTGTGTGTGCATGTATGTGTGTGTGTGTGTATGTGCGTGGTGTGTGTGGTGTGTGTGTGGTGTGTGTATGGTATGTGTGTGGTGTGGTGTGTGTGTGGTGTGTGTGTGGTGTGTGTATGGTATGTGTGTGGTGTGTATGGTATGTGTGTGTATGGTATGTGTGTATGGTGTGTGTGGTGTGTGCATGGTGTGTGTATGGTATGTGTGTGGTGTGTGTATGGTATGTGTGTGGTGTGTGTATGGTATGTGTGTGGTGTGTGTGTGGTGTGTGTATGGTATGTGTGTGGTGTGGTGTGTGTGTGTGGTGTGTGTGGTGTGTGTGGTATGTGTGTGGTGTGTGTGTGGTGTGTGTGTGTGTATGGCGTGTGTGTGGGTGTGTGTGGTGTGTGTGTGGTATGTGTGTGGTGTATGTGTGGTATGTGTATGGTATGTGTGTGGTGTATGTGTGGTATGTGTATTGTGTGTGTGGTATGTGTATGGTGTGTGTGGTATGTGTGTGGTGTGTGTGTGGTATGTGTATGGTATGTGTGTGGTGTGTGTGTGGTGTGTGTGTGTGTATGTGTGTGTGTGGTGTGTGTGTGGTGTATGTGTGTGGTGGCTCTTACTTCCAAAGCACATGAAGAGGCAGAAGAGGACGGGGTAGAAGAAGCCGAAACACACAGCCAGAATATACTCATGCACCACGGCCGACACGGTAAAAACAAACAACATGGCCACCGTACGGAAACGCCTCCGAGACAGCTGCCATGGCAACCGGAGTCACAAGGAGATCAAATATAAGTTAAATTAAGTCAGATAGAAACAAAACAAAAAGACATCTTAACTACATTAGTTAAAAATGAAACTTGTTATTTAAACTATATTAGGAAACACTTTTAATTGTTATCTTAATGCTACATGTGTGTTTTTCACACTTTTCATGTTGTATAAGACACTATCAACGTGGTAAACCTAATTTAGAGCAAATTGACCAATGAACAGTCACTGACCCACAGGAAGTCCCGATACACGTAGTAGAACAGCCAATCATGGACCACCACGTTCCAGGTGCGGTAGTAGTTAGCGAACGACGTAGAGTTCCACCAGTCCTGTCACATGATACAAAGCGTCCTTTAAAGGGCCCATAATGTAGACAATCAAATGTTTGTGTGATTCCTCAGTGTCTATGAAGCACATGTAAAAAGTTATTATATTTTTTATTAATTATTCTAGGGTGCCTATTTCTTCCCTTCTCTCATGCAGTTTTCAGTGGTGAACACAAGTTTACACCCATTGCTCATTAACAGAATTAATCATGAAGAATTATTTGGGAAATTGCTTGCTAGAGGTGTTCCAAAGTATATACTTAGAATACTAGTTTATTGGTATGCCCACCAGACAATGCGGGTTAAATGGGGTAATGTTGTATCTGCCTCATTTCATGTAAATAATGGTGTTCGCCAAGGTGGAATTCTGTCTCCTATTTTGTTCAATGTGTATATGGATGATCTATCAAAACAACTGAATGGGTGTAACACAGGCTGTCTTGTTGGAAACTCTGTTATCAATCATCTTATGTATGCTGATGACCTGGTAATCTTTAGTCCATATAGTGCTGGGCTGCAGCAATTACTGAAGGTGTGCTCACTGTACGGCAAGGATTATAACATCACATTTAATGCCAAAAAGAGTAATGTCATGATATTCAGAAGTAGAAAGGATAGGAGATTAGTTTTTCCTGTGTTTTATCTGTGCGATATTCCTCTCTTGATATGCAAGGAAATAAAATACCTTGGCCATGTTTTTACTGATGATTTGAATGATGACAGAGATATCTATCGACAGTGTTGTAAACTATATGCTCAGACCAACATGTTGCTTCGCAAGTTTAGTATGTGTTCTGTCAATGTAAAATTTTCATTATTTAGAGCTTTCTGCACACCTATGTATACAGCTCATCTTTGGTGTAGCTACAGGAAAGGTAGTATGCGAAGGCTTACAGTGGCTTACAATGATGCAATGAGGTTGCTGCTTCAGGTTCCTAGATGGCATAGTGCTAGTCAACTGTTTGTGTTCTTTGGTGTTCCTGCATGTGAGGCACTTCTAAAACATCTAATGTATAAATTTACGTGTCGCTTGGATGAGTCGGAGAACAGCATCATAGAGGCTTTAACCGACCAGAGGAAAAGTTGCTTTCGGTACTCATCCAGGCTCCAAAAACATTGGCGAGATAGCCTACATACAAACTGTCTTTCATAAAATTGAATGACTTGTGGTTTTGTCTTGTATTTCTCTTGTAATTATTTTTGTTTTGTTTTCTGTTTGGTATGGACCTTCCTGTGAGTCTGGAATAAATAAAGTTTGAATAACATTCATTAGCTGTGTAATGTTATTGGCTAGGGACAGTAACATTCCACTGTTGTCATGGCTGCTGCCTGAGTAGTTGACCTTACTTATACCAGCCTGAGTCCGTGATTGGTCAATTATATTCACTTAAATTTTCTACGTCACAAATAGCTGCAATTCTGAACAGCTTGTAAAACAGGGTAGATGTGATGTCAGAGGTGAACTAGAGAAAAGGCACAACGCACAGATTTAAATTTTTCATGTTCTTGCTACAATTCCTCTGAGTGATGAAACAATGCTAGACAAAGAAATATTCAAAAATCTTACATTATGGTTCCTTTAAACGATAAACAGGTCAACACTCCCCACCCAGAGTAAGTGTATAGCAGTGTTTTTTTCCTGACCTTATAGAACATTCTGTCTGCGAAGCGTAACATCTCAGCGAAGGCGTTGAGCCAACAGTGGAGGAAGGCAAAGAAGGCCAGGAACAGGACCAGCGCCCCTACAGGTCACAGAGGGGAAGGGCAGGAGGGGAAAGGGTTTGAATTAGGATCATGCTCCTCCTCTACCCTTTAATAAACAGCACACGTCCGTGGAAAAGTCTTCATTCTAGCTTTATCTATGTGGTATTATCAATGTACATACTTTGGACATATTAACAAGCTTTTATTTCTGGATCTCATTTTATATGTATGGTGTTTTGTAAGAAAATGTCAATGCAAATAAAGTATTATAATTATTATTATTATTATTATTATGATGATAAGAGAGGAGGAGCCAGCGTACCAGGCAGTATGGAGTTAAAGACACACAGCACCAGGGCTCTGGGGTCAAACAGCTGAACACTGATGCTGCGGAACTGAGGGATGCACAGACGCACAAACACATAGTAGGCATAGAACAAACAGCCAAGGACCTGAGGAAAGGAGAGGAGAAGAGACTTTCATTAACACAAACACACAGTAGGCATAGAACAAACAGCCTAGGACCTGAGGAAAGGAGAGGAGAGGAGACTTTCATTAACACAAACACATAGTAGGCATAGAACAAACAGCCTAGGACCTAAGGAGAGGAGAGGAGAGGAGAGGAGAGGAGGAGACTTTCATTAACACAAACACATAGTAGGCATAGAACAAACAGCCTAGGACCTAAGGAGAGGAGAGGAGAGGAGAGGAGAGGAGGAGACTTTCATTAACACAAACACATAATAGGCATAGAACAAACAGCCTAGGACCTAAGGAGAGGAGAGGAGACTTTCATTACCTTATCCAGACACTAAAGACATATCTTTGTGAAAACTGCTTTGACAGGGAATGACATTGGAGTTTCCCTGTAGGTAACTTTAGGTAGAATTACCAGAGACAGATTGGGGGGGAAATTGTGATGTTGCTACAGGTGACACAGAGTGAGCTTACCTGTAGTAACTTAGTGTTAGTGTTACTAGTAGGATGTCTACAGGTGACAGAGGGATCTTACCTGTAGTAACTTAGTCGTCACATAGCCCCACCTGATCACTGCGTTCCTATGGGGAGAACAGAGGTGAATCATCGATTAATTATGTCCATGTGCGTATCTTATCTTTACTTCATAAAAGGTCACAAATATATCCCCCAAAATAAAAAGCCATCAAAGCAGTCTACAAAAACAAGTTGTTCGTTGCATTGTCAGGTTGTTAAACAGTTGTGGCAGGACGAGGGAGTTTACCTGGGGTAGTGGTCTCTGTAGATGAGGGTGTGTTTACCTGGGGTAGTGGTCTATGTAGATGAGGGTGTGTTTACCTGGGGTAGTGGTCTATGTAGATGAGGGGTGTGTTTATTACCTGGGGTAGTGGTCTCTGTAGATGAGGGTGTGTTTATTACCTGGGGTAGTGGTCTCGGTAGATGAGGGTGTGCTTACCTGGGGTAGTGGTCTCTGTAGATGAGGATGTGTTTATTACCTGGGGTAGTGGTCTCTGTAGATGAGGGTGTGCTTACCTGGGGTAGTGGTCTCTGTAGATGAGGGTGTGTTTACCTGGGGTAGTGGTCTCTGTAGATGAGGGGTGTTTACCTGGGGTAGTGGTCTCTGTAGATGAGGGTGTGTTTACCTGGGGTAGTGGTCTCTGTAGATGAGGGTGTGTTTACCTGGGGTAGTGGTCTCTGTAGATGAGGGTGTGTTTACCTGGGGTAGTGGTCTATGTAGATGAAGGTGTGCTTACCTGGGGTAGTGGTCTCTGTAGATGAGGGTGTGTTTACCTGGGGTAGTGGTCTCTGTAGATGAGGGTGTGCTTACCTGGGGTAGTGGTCTATGTAGATGAAGGTGTGCTTACCTGGGGTAGTGGTCTCTGTAGATGAGGATGTGTTTACCTGGGGTAGTGGTCTCTGTAGATGAGGGTGTGTTTACCTGGGGTAGTGGTCTCTGTAGATGAGGGTGTGCTTAGTGGTCCTGGGGTGTGGTCTCTATGTAGATGAAGGTGTGCTTACCTGGGGTAGTGGTCTCTGTAGATGAGGATGTGTTTACCTGGGGTAGTGGTCTCTGTAGATGAGGGTGTGCTTACCTGGGGTAGTGGTCTCTGTAGATGAAGGTGTGCTTACCTGGGGTAGTGGTCTATGTAGATGAGGGTGTGCTTACCTGGGGTAGTGGTCTCTGTAGATGAGGGTGTGCTTACCTGGGGTAGTGGTCTCTGTAGATGAAGGTGTGCTTACCTGGGGTAGTGGTCTATGTAGATGAGGATGTGTTTACCTGGGGTAGTGGTCTCTGTAGATGAGGGTGTGTTTACCTGGGGTAGTGGTCTCTGTAGATGAAGGTGTGTTTACCTGGGGTAGTGGTCTCTGTAGATGAGGGTGTGTTTACCTGGGGTAGTGGTCTCTGTAGATGAAGGTGTGCTTACCTGGGGTAGTGGTCTATGTAGATGAAGGTGTGCTTACCTGGGGTAGTGGTCTCTGTAGATGAAGGTGTGCTTACCTGGGGTAGTGGTCTCTGTAGATGAAGGTGTGTTTACCTGGGGTAGTGGTCTCTGTAGATGAGGGTGTGTTTACCTGGGGTAGTGGTCTCTGTAGATGAAGGTGTGCTTACCTGGGGTAGTGGTCTATGTAGATGAGGGTGTGTTTACCTGGGGTAGTGGTCTATGTAGATGAAGGTGTGTTTATTACCTGGGGTAGTGGTCTCTGTAGATGAGGGTGTGTTTACCTGGGGTAGTGGTCTCTGTAGATGAGGGTGGGAGCAAACAGGAAGTAGAGGTAGTGACGGAGACGAGGAAGAACAGGAGCTGCAGCACAGTGGGAACGTAGAGATTCAACAACTAGAATGGGTTAGTGATGCTGCCACTGCTCATCTTTTCACGACTAATTACAAACTGTAAGGCCCTCCCTACTCCTCAGCTTAGAAGGTGAAATGGGGGTGGCCGGAATGGTGAAATGGGGGTGGACAGGAGGGTGAAATGGGGGTGGACAGGAGGGTGAAATGGGGGTGGACAGGAGGGTGAAATGGGGGTGGACAGGAGGGTGAAATGGGGGTGGACGGGAGGGTGAAATGGGGGTGGACGGGAGGGTGAAATGGGGGTGGACGGGAGGGTGAAATGAGGGTGGCCGGAATGGAGGAATGGGGGTGACCCTGGATGGAGGAGGAAGACACAGAGAATGGTACAGGAAGGTGAAAAGGGTGGAGGGGAAAGATTCATACTGCTGTGTGTGTCTGGAGCCACTGCCAACAATCTAGGAACGTTCTCTCTGACGAAGGAGTGGGCCTTCATCATCAGACGCACCTGGTGAGACACACACACACACACACACACACACACACACACACACACACACACACACACACACACACACACACACACACACACACACACACACACACACACACACACACACACACACACACACACACACACACACACACACACACACACACACACACAGAGAAAGAGTCCAGTCATGAAGGGCGGGCCAGGTGGAGCTGTGCCGAGCCAAGCCAAAGCGTGCTGTCACCTGCTCCAGGATGACGATGAAGCAGGAAGCTGGGGGCATGCTGTTGACCACCACCACATAGGTAGGAAGGAAACCCAGGCCCAGAGCCTGGTAGAGCAGGAACACGGAACCAAGCAGCAGGCTCCACACACCCGGGTGGCTGGAAAACGTGGAGCGGTTCAGAGCCCAGAGCTGGAGCAGAGCATAGGGGACGGTCAGCACAGACAGGAACATGCAGATCCACGTGGTCACCACTAGGGGGAGCTGGCCAAAGGAATAGACTAGCAGGTCAAAGTCCAGCACCAACCTGGAGGGAGTGAAGGAGAAGAAAGGGGAGAGATAGAACAGGGGAGAGGAGGAGAGAAGGAGAGGTAGAACAGGGGAGAGGAGGAGAGAAGGAGAGGTAGAACAGGGGAGAGGAGGAGAGAAGGAGAGGTAGAACAGGGGAGAGGAGGAGAGAAGGAGAGGTAGAACAGGGGAGAGGAGGAGAGAAGGAGAGGTAGAACAGGGGAGAGGAGGAGAGAAGAGAGGAGAGGAGGAGAGAAGGAGAGGTAGAACAGGACAACATTAGTAGCAACATGTGCATGAAGGTTGATGGCTGTGACATTGGAGATTTTTACTAAGGCCAGGAACATTAGAAGCGGACTTTGTTCTTTGTAGAACGATCCCCCCTCCCCCTCTCTCTCCTACTGTGTATGCAATCTGAATGACCCCACCTGTAAGATGTGTGTATCCTGACCTGTACTCTCTGTGTGTGTGTGTGTGTGTGTGTGTGTGTGTGTGTGTGTGTTCTGACCTGCCCTCGTCGATGAAGTCGACGACCAGTGTGCTGAGGATGAAGAGGATGAGGAGGGCGATGAACATGTGGTAGATGGTCCGAATGTGGTTCACCTCAAACAGCTCACTGAGGAAGGACAAGGGGAGGTGTTAGGACACACACACACACACACACACACACACACACACACACACACACAACCCAATAGAAACAGCAAAAAACAGACACACGTAAAATAAAGGATAAACACACACCAACACGCTAAGGCACACACCAACATGCTAAGACACACACCAACATGCTAACGGTAAGACACACACTAACACGCTAAGACACACACCAACATGCTAATGCTAAGACACACACCAACACGCTAAGACACACACCAACATGCTAACGCTAAGACACACACCGACACACTAAGACACACACCAACACGCTAACAGACACACACCATCACGCTAGCACAAACACACACTAACACACACCAACGCACTCACACAAACATGCTAAGACACGCACACGCACACGCACACGCACACGCACACGCACTTACTCCAGCAGTGAGCGACGGGTGACAAACTGTTTGGCCTGGCTGTGTGGAGGCTGCAGGTGCTCACTGCTGCAATGACAACACTACACCATCAACACTAACACACAGTGTGGTCAGAGCTCACTGTGGCAACCTTTAACCTCATCCAATGGGACGCGCTACACAATGTGAAGTAACAAGATCAGGAAGGAAAGTAGCAGCTACCTAAACTTAGTATTCTCTGTGATAGAGAGAGAAATATGGAGAGATAGAGAGAGGGATGGAGAGATAGAAAGAGGGATGTAAGATCTGTATACAAACACTCAGCTATACAGGCAACATAGAAGACACAATGAGAAGAGAGGAGGGATGAAAGAGGGATGGAGAGAAAGTCTCTGTGATGGAGAGAGTGAAGATAAAGAGGTGGGTGAAGAGATAGAAAGATGCAGACAGCGAGAGAGAGGTAGAAATAGAGAGAGGCAGAGAGAGAGAGAGCAGAGAGCAGAGAGAGAGAGAGGGAGGGAGCAGAGAGAGAGGCAGAGAGAGAGAGGCAGAGCAGAGAGAGAGGCAGAGCAGAGAGAGAGGCAGAGCAGAGAGAGAGGCAGAGCAGAGAGAGAGGGGGGGAGCAGAAAGAGAGGGAGCAGAAAGAGAGAGAGGCAGCAGAGAGAGAGAGGGAGCGAGAGAGAATGAATTTACCCCAGTTTGCTCCTCTCCTTGGTGTACAGCGGGTTGGGGTTGGGGGTGGGGTTGGGGTTGGGGTTGGGGGTGGGGGTGGAGGGCGGGCGCAGGCTGGAGGAGTCCTCTATGAGGCTGTCTATGAGCTCCAGCACCTGGCTGTCAAACTCACGCACCAGGTCACTCCTCAGGTGCTACCACAATGGAGAAACACATGACGTCATTCAGCACATGCTCTCATTCAACAATAAATACACTGCTAACTGTTCTGATCAGATGTAACGTTCTTTTACCGGAGTCTATTCTGGCTTACAAAAACAGAACTGACCGTGAATAGCACTTTGGTTAAGATGGTGGAGGGAAAAAGGAACACATTCGATTCATCTACAGTGCATTTTGGAGTTTTCAATCCAGAAACCAACCAAAAAACATTGTACATTCTAAAGTTATCTAAACTATTGTAATTGATCCTTTTTAGTGGGAGAATTATAATAAATGTTAGGCTTCACAGGCCCAGAGGTAGTAGTAAAACCCCTTTAGCTCTCCTTAGTGGCTAACCTGCTTAAAAACCCCTTTAGCTCTCCTTAGTGGCTAACCTGCTACATAAAACCCCTTTAGCTCTCCTTAGTGAGTACCCTGCTACATAAAACCCCTTTAGCTCTCCTTAGTGAGTACCCTGCTACATAAAACCCCTTTAGCTCTCCTTAGTGAGTACCCTGCTACATAAACCCCTTTAGCTCTCCTTAGTGAGTACCCTGCTACATAAAACCCCTTTAGCTCTTCTTAGTGAGTACCCTGCTACATAAAACCCCTTTAGCTCTCCTTAGTGGCTACCCTGCTACATAAAACCCCTTTAGCTCTTCTTAGTGGCTACCCTGCTACTTAAAACCCCTTTAGCTCTCCTTAGTGGGTACCCTGCTACATAAACCCCTTTAGCTCTCCTTAGTGAGTACCCTGCTACATAGAACCCCTTTAGCTCTCCTTAGTGAGTACCCTGCTACATAAAACCCCTTTAGCTCTCCTTAGTGAGTACCCTGCTACATAAAACCCCTTTAGCTCTCCTTAGTGAGTACCCTGCTACATAAAACCCCTTTAGCTCTCCTTAGTGAGTACCCTGCTACATAAAACCCCTTTAGCTCTCCTTAGTGAGTACCCTGCTACATAAAACCCCTTTAGCTCTCCTTAGTGAGTACCCTGCTACATAAAACCCCTTTAGCTCTCCTTAGAGTGAGTACCCTGCTACATAAAAACCCCTCCTTAGTGAGTACCCTGCTACATAAACCCCCTCTCCTTAGTGAGTACCCTGCTACATAAAACCCCTTTAGCTCTCCTTAGAGGGTACCCTGCTACATAAAACCGCTTTAGCTCTCCTTAGTGAGTACCCTGCTACATAAAACACTGGATGGGACATCAAAAAGCTGTTGTTGACCCCACTTTAGAGATTTTAGGTTAAAAAAAAACTAATTTCAGATGTCTTCTTAATACATTTACTAAAGCGAGTGATGGATTATTTACACATTGGCCTTAAAAAACAAAAACATGGATTCAAAAATAAAGATTTCAGGAAAAAGCCACAAAAAAGGTCATTCTCTCAAACTATGGCAAAAATATTATTCAAGGCATCTTCAGCAATCCTCCACACTCTGTCTCCTGATCCAAAAGCAAGACAACAAATTACTAAACCTTTCCGCAAGTATAACGAAACTAATCACCCTAATTCATTATCCTAACATGGATAAATAAACTGCTGTGTTTAAAAACAAACAACGTTTGATAAAAACATAAGCATCTATTTTTCTAAGTATTAAAACAGTCTTGCACATTGTGAATTTTTTTTTTCACCAAGCACAGACTGCGTCCATATCTCTCTCCCCGAGCGATAAACAACCTCTCTTCTCAACTATGACCTGAAACGCCGACTTATGTGTCATCGTATATATAAAAAGCCTCTATCACGAGGATAGGTGTACCTTCAAATGAAAACCCCGTTATTTAGACCCTGACCTCGGACACAGCTCCACTGCCTCCTGCTCACACCTCTGCCCTTCACTGTGTGGTGAAGCCGAGATGCACGTAGGAGGACTCTCACACATCATGATTTAAAATGACAACTCCACAGCAGCGCTGCTATGTTACATTATCGATGGGTATGTAGATGCACGTAGGAGGACTCTCACACATCATGATTTAAAATGACAACTCCACAGCAGCGCTGCTATGTTACATTATCGATGGGTATGTAGATGCACGTAGGAGGACTCTCACACATCATGACTTAAAATGACAACTCCACAGCAGCGCTGCCCTATGTTACATTATCGATGGGTATGTAGATGCACGTAGGAGGACTCTCACACATCATGACTTAAAATGACAACTCCACAGCAGCGCTGCTATGTTACATTATCGATGGGTATGTAGATGCACGTAGGAGGACTCTCACACATCATGATTTAAAATGACAACTCCACAGCAGCGCTGCTATGTTACATTATCGATGGGTATGTAGATGCACGTAGGAGGACTCTCACACATCATGATTTAAAATTACAACTCCACAGCAGCGCTGCTATGTTACATTATCGATGGGTATGTAGATGCACGTAGGAGGACTCTCACACATCATGACTTAAAATGACAACTCCACAGCAGCGCTGCTATCCTACATTATCGATGGGTATGTAGATGCACGTAGGAGGACTCTCACACATCATGATTTAAAATGACAACTCCACAGCAGCGCTGCTATGTTACATTATCGATGGGTATGTAGGAAAAAGCTGGTAAGGGCAGTTTGTGACCCATACATCATTATTCGAATCTTTGGAGCGCACCGTATCAAAACAACATGTAACAAGCTGTTTTATGATAAAACAACATGTAACAAGCTGTTATATGATAATAAAACAACATGTAACAAGCTGTTTGAAACAAGCTGCTATATGATAATAAAACAACGTGTAACAAGCTGTTTGTAACAAGCTGTTTATGATAATAAAACAACATGTAACAAGCTGTTTATGATAATAAAACAACATGTAACAAGCTGTTTTATGATGAGACTTTAGTTTGGGACTGACCTCCGCCTTCCTCTTCAGCTGGAGTTTCCTGTTGATCACATGCTCCACTTCCACTTTCCTAGAACAAAACAGAAGCACACAAAGATAAAAGTTACTTTGACACCTTAATGACTGGGGAGAACTGAATAACATGCCACCTTAATAACTGAGGAGAACTGAATAGCATGCCACCTTAACAACATGCCCCCTTAACAACATGCCACCTTAACAACATGCCACCTTAATGACTGAGGAGAACTGAATGGCCGTGCTGCCTCATACAAAACAAAGCCTACATTCAAATGATGCCTGCATAAGGGACTTCCTATTGGAGGACTGGACACAACCTCTCTCTACATAAGACCGTTTGGTTGCCAGGTTACTGTGACGAATGTGAACTGCACTGGAAAAGTGTAGAGGCCTCGTACAGTATTCCTCCCCCATGTCAAATATTTACATAAAGGGGACGGTTTAACTGCAGCCTGGACTATCACTTAATAGAAATGTGGTCATAAAAGGAACAATAGGAGATATGTCTCAGGAGCGTTTGAGGACACAAAAAAAAAACTTTTACAAAGGTTTAATCTGATCTATCAAACCATGAGGTCAAGAAAGGTTTGAATCTTACTTTTCTTGCATAATAAAAAAGCCAGAAAGAAAAATATTGGTGAGGCTAACCATGATGAATGTGAGAAAAGCTGGTCAGGGGAAATTATATCTACCTCGTATATAACTAGGCAAGGAGCAACATATTATTATTATCAGAGTTGCTGATAACATTTCTAGGAGATAGTCAGTGTCGCTAAGTTTCTAACCGTTGAGGGGGAAATGTTGCTTTTCCTCTTTGCATGGCTGCTGCTCCACATTACCGCTTTCTTCAGCGACATTACTATCCAGGTCACAGGTGTCGTCCAGGTACCCGCTGTCATTCCCGACGTCATCCGGGCATCGCGCGTTGCTGCCTGGCCCAGCCGCAGACAGGTCGTCTAGGTCGGGATGGGTAGGAATCTTGGGGTGGGTTCTGTTAGGACGGGCACGAGGACCGCAGCCTTCCTCAGTCTCCATCCTCCAACGGGAAAATACAATTTAGAGGGTAACATTAAAATAATAAGCAGGGCACTTAACTGAATTAGAAAATGTAGGGAAAAAAATCAAGGTGGATAAATTGACCTTAGAATTTCCTTAAGAGCTGAGTGTCTAGATAAACAAATTGACTCGTCTAAAAAGTTAAAGAAACTACGCTACGCTCTCTAATAAGGGAATGTTTTCGTTTAAGAGTCTTTTGCATGGCAGCCTATTTTCTGCATAGACATAATGGTCCACACTAAAAGTTGACGAAACAAAATCGTGAAGGCATCACATGACACGTCATGACACCGTGCAGACAGGCAATCATTACAGCACTGCTCAGTTGTGTATCCTGAAACGGGGCTCGAGAGGACCAGCGTCGACAGATTTATCACCTGTAGCCAAACTGTCTGCAAAAGCACGACGTTATCAGCACGACTGCAATCAACAAACTAATACTGGTATCAACGACAGCTAGCTTGGATATCTCCATTTAAAAACGTGTGTGCTACTGTGCGTCGCAAATTACTTTACACAGTAAAATGTATGTGGTAAGAAAAGGTTTTTTAAGTTTCCAGGTTAGCGGGCTAGCAGTATGATTCCATCTAAAAGTAAAACATCAGCTGACTGAGGTTGGCCTACGCAATGAATTGATTTGTTAGCCCAGCTTGTTGAACGCTAGCATGTAGATTATTGACCAAAAAAAAAAGCATTCTACCTCTCAATGTTGCGACACAAACAGTACTCACACTTCCGTCCGATTTCTACTGATAAATGATCAAATCCCTTGACAAACCTCTGATTTTCATCCCAAATGTAGACTTTTCCCCACCTCTTCAGTGAATAATTGAAGTGATGCGATTGGCTAGACCGTCACTCGTCCTTTTCCACGTCAGCACCTCCCACATGTTGGTCGGGGCTGGTTCTGATGTCTACTGTTAAATTACACAAGCTTACAGATGGCTAGTCAAAATACCACTAACTGATTGGTCACACGTTTAAGAATTTAGCATGATATTCAAGAAGCAAATTAAGTAAAATGTTAATGAAATCTTAATTTCCACGTATCTCTTCATCCACAAACTGTTTATTGTCATAGTGTAAGAGTATCATGAACAAAATATTATAAAGATACTGAACAGGCAGTAAAACAATTCAAAACTACATCAATGCAGGTTTGCCTTCTCTACATTGAAAGATGTCAAGATTCCAGGTAAAAAAATTGCAGAAACATAGCAACAAATTACTCAATAATACAATCTTACGGTTCTAAAAGTTTTAAATATGTACACAATAACATCACAAAAATATCTTGACAAAGAAAAATGCAATAGGAATAACAGCTCCATCCTGTCCTGGTATTTTCTGAGTAAGATTCACATATTTACATACTTCAATTACATGATCCAGAAGCACATTCCCTTCGTTATAGAATGACAGAGTGATCACAATATCACTTCAATCGCACATGTTACTGTCGACATACAAACAAATTTATAAAATGTAAAACGTTTTTTAATATCCGTTAGAGCTGATTTGTATTCTGCTAGCCTGTTCTGTTTTTACAGGGTAAGGGTAATTTACCTCTAGTTCAGACTTTTCATCAGTTTTTTATTAATTGTTATAGAGATGTGTCCTTCAATCTAGCCCACGCCTCGTATGGTTCACACACTAATAACCCTTTCAACACTGATTAGTCGGTAATTGAACTTGAGGTATAATTGAGATAAAAACCTAAAAAAACGTGTCCAATTCTAACGAGAACCTTTTAAATTTAAAACGACTCCTTGTTGGAAATTGGGAGCACGGTCGAATCAAAATGTCCAAGGGGGTCCTAGCTACAAGAAGCAGAGTGGTCCAAGGACAGCGTTGATCTCAGAGTTCCTGTGCAGCTGGTCTCTTCTTCTTCTCTCCTCGAACCCCAGGTCCCGGACAGGAAGCAGCTCCATGTCGCCTCGATGGAGCTCACTACTGCCTCGAACTCTGACCTCTACGTCAACCTGGATTGGAGAGAGGGAGGCAGGAGAGAAAGAATGAGAGGGGGGTTAAGGAGGCAGAAGAGAGACAGAATGAGAAATAGATGGAGAGAGGGGGAACGGACACAAGATAAATGGGCGAGATCTGCATTAGATAAAAAAGCCAACCAGTTTTTAAATAGCCTATACTGCCATCTTGTGGCCAATGAGGTAAACTATAAAACTGAAGGTCACTGCCAGTTCAGCTTTAATCAGCTGTTCCTATTTACTCAGTCCTACCCGGAAACAGGAAGGCACAAAGGGACACTACAGCATTTGATGTAATGCCTCCCTTAAGTCAGAGATTTAGCTTTTCTTTGGTTTTGAACTATGTCGTTTTGTTAAGTATATTGATGGTTCTACCTCACAACCTCTCCTGGTTACTGTGGTAACAGAGGAGCTAATCTCAGCGTTGGAATCTCCCAGAAAATGAAGAATCCTATTGGTCGAGTTGGTTCTGAGAGCTGTGTTCGTTTGGTTGCCCTGGCAACCGATGGTCACTTGCTGGGAAGCTGTGTGACTGTGTAGCCGTAGAAACCGCAGCTGGACAACGTCAAGTCCATCATATTCAAACTACAGACAATAGAAAAAAAAAGACCCAAGTTTTAGAAAAAAAATTAAACAGAAAATGTTTTGTCATTTTTAAAATGTTAACTATTAAAAACGAGGACTTACTTTGAATCCGTTCTGATGTTGGCTGAACCACTGAAAAGATGTTGTCTGCACTGGGTCCCACATCACTGTTATCTATGAAAGCAGGATAAACAATAACAATCAGGTAGTTCCTAAGACTAAACATTACTGTTATCTATGACGGTTTGGTAAACAACAACAGACAGGTAATACCTAAGACTGCACATTAATCTCGTGACTTAGCCTTGATTTGGTTACGGGGGCTATTGTACTGTGTTTGGATACAGGTAACGTTGTGATCAGTGTACCTGTTACTGTTTGGGATCAGTGTGGTGTAGTGATTGGTGTACCTGTGACTGCTGTGGTTGAATACAGGTGGCGCCCCCTGCTGTAAAGTTGCAGAACACCTGCAGTGCGTCAAACGGACAGCCCTGGTTAGGATCCATATAGTAAAGACCTGGCAGGAGGAGCAAGGAGAAAATAGGAGGAAGAGGAGGAGGAGGTAAGGAGGAAGATATGGTGCTGAGATACCGAAGGTGAATACCCACTACAGACTCAAACTGACTCTGGCAGACGTCAGGTCTTTATATAAGGAAGTTACATCATAACCCACTACAGACTCAAACTGACTCTGGCAGACGTCAGGTCTTTATATAAGGAAGTTATACATCATAACCCACTACAGCCTTTAGCTTCAGGGGTCCAGACACTGCTCACCATCCGGGAGGTGTGGGTGTATCAGCCCCAGCTCATGGCAGCTGGTACCGGGGCTGTCCTTGGTTCCCTGAGGCCAGCTATAGGGGGCCCCGTCATAGGCCTGGTCCCTCAGAGAGACAGACCTCTTGCTGGGTATGGCTCGGGGGCGCTGGGGGGTGGAGGGGGTTGAAGGGAGGAAGAATTTATTTAATTAATTAATTAATTAATTAATTAATTAATTAATTAATTAATTAATTAATTAATTAATTAATTAATTTTATTTAATTTAATTTAATTTAATTTAATTAATTAATGAAGGAACCAATTAATGAAGGAAAGGATTCATTAATTAATGTTTTGAACAGTTATTGCATCAACAACTGAATGAATCCAAAAATTGTCAATATAACTGGAAACAAAACATTTTGACACAAAGGTATTCTTTAACGTCAACAAAATGTTTGACTGATTTAAAGGCGGTGAAAAGTTACGCCAACCTTTTGAGTTCCTCTTGTCTGTTTCAGCAAGCCATGTTTGGGTTGCAGCCTCACCCTGGTCTCCTGTCTCAGCCTTAACCCAGGTTTAAGACCCGTGTTGTAGCTGTGTCCAGTCCTCCTCAGCCCAGGGGATTGGACTGTTTTACTTCCTGGTTTACGTTTAGGCTTTATCACAGGTTTAGTTGCATTTCTCCAATCAGGGGTTGATCTGTCTGCTGACCTCGGTCTCTGTGGGCCTGGTGCACCCTGGGAAAGGGAAATAAAAAAATCAGGAAGCTGTATATTAGGAAGTTGATTTATTAAAAAATGAAATACTACAACAGATTCCAACTGCATTGATGTGAACTAACTTAGTTAGGTTAGTTCATATGGAATAAATAGACTACTTGGCTGCTATTGGAAATAAAAGCAATGCCTTAAATGTTAGTAAATCCTTAGTAAACTGTTGATGTTTGGCGGAATGGCTTTATCTAAACTAGTTCTGTTTACTGACCGGTCACTGCCAATTCACCTGGAGTCGGTCTGTGTGTCCTATGTGTGTGAGCAAGTCTGTCGTCATATGTTGGGTGAGCAAGTCTGGCTCAAATTGGCTGCTGTGGTATCACTCAGACTGAGTGTTGTGTTTGATAGCTGTCGGTCCATTCGTTGTTTGTTCTGTGTAATTAATTGGCGACCAATTTGTGTAATACGCTTTGAATCTCGAGAACAGCGCTAAAACTAAATAAAATCAATTATTATTATTCTTTAGTTTGTCTTGTGTTGTGGATGTGTTTGTTATTTTGCTTATACAGTGTTGTTTATTTTGTCTTTAAAAATGTCAAATGAAATAGCTCTGATTCTAACTGTACTCACCGGTGGTCCTCGCCATCCTTTAGCCCCCTTTGCTCCGACAGTCCCTAGAACTCCTTTCTGCCCCTGTAGACACAGACACAACACTAACACAGTCCCTAGAACTCCTTTCTGCCCCTGTAGACACACAGCCACAACACTAACACAGTCCCTAGAACTCCTTTCTGCCCCTGTAGACACAGCCACAACACTAACACAGTCCCTAGAACTCCTTTCTGCCCCTGTAGACACACAGTCACAACACTAACACAGTCCCTAGAACTCCTTTCTGCCCCTGTAGACACAGCCACAACACTAACACAGTCCCTAGAACTCCTTTCTGCCCCTGTAGACACAGCCACAACACTAACACAGTCCCTAGAACTCCTTTCTGCCCCTGTAGACACAGCCACAACACTAACACAGTCCCTAGAACTCCTTTCTGCCCCTGTAGACACAGCCACAACACTAACACAGTCCCTAGAACTCCTTTCTGCCCCTGTAGACACACAGCCACAACACTAACACAGTCCCTAGAACTCCTTTCTGCCCCTGTAGACACAGCCACAACACTAACACAGTCCCTAGAACTCCTTTCTGCCCCTGTAGACACAGCCACAACACTAACACAGTCCCTAGAACTCCTTTCTGCCCCTGTAGACACAGCCACAACACTAACACAGTCCCTAGAACTCCTTTCTGCCCCTGTAGACACACAGCCACAACACTAACACAGTCCCTAGAACTCCTTTCTGCCCCTGTAGACACACAGCCACAACACTAACACAGTCCCTAGAACTCCTTTCTGCCCCTGTAGACACAGCCACAACACTAACACAGTCCCTAGAACTCCTTTCTGCCCCTGTAGACACAGACACAACACTAACACAGTCCCTAGAACTCCTTTCTGCCCCTGTAGACACAGACACAACACTAACACAGTCCCTAGAACTCCTTTCTGCCCCTGTAGACACAGCCACAACACTAACACAGTCCCTAGAACTCCTTTCTGCCCCTGTAGACACACAGCCACAACACTAACACAGTCCCTAAAACTCCTTTCTGCCCCTGTAGACACACAGCCACAACACTAACACAGTCCCAAGAACTCCTTTCTGCCCCTGTAGACACAGACACAACACTAACACAGTCCCTAGAACTCCTTTCTGCCCCTGTAGACACACAGCCACAACACTAACACAGTCCCTAGAACTCCTTTCTGCCCCTGTAGACACACAGCCACAACACTAACACAGTCCCTAGAACTCCTTTCTGCCCCTGTAGACACACAGTCACAACACTAACACAGTCCCTAGAACTCCTTTCTGCCCCTGTAGACACAGACACAACACTAACACAGTCCCTAGAACTCCTTTCTGCCCCTGTAGACACACAGCCATAACACAGTCCTGTCTAAACACACTAAGAACACATGGTTATACAAATATATATAATATATATAATTTATATATGACACAAATATATAGAGCCTCACTTACTCTCTGTCCAGAAAAGCCCTGCCAAGAAAACACAACCAGATTCATAAAACAATTCTTAAGAAGATTAGCGGTTTTTGTCGAAAATCTAAATGTACCACACAGAAGAACATCCAAATTCAGACATTTGGCAGAGAAATTCATCAAATAATATCAAACAAACATACAGGCTTTCCAGGAGTCCCCCTCTTTCCTGGCGGTCCGTCACGACCAGCGTTGCCCTCAACACAAAAACATAAACAATATTATTTAATTGAGTCACTTGATTCATAAGCCCTGCACCAATCCTCTACTTCACCACTCCTATGCTCTCTTCAGACACTTGTTAGCGAGGATCGCTAAACCATTAAATGCTTGTTGATTTCTCTATATTTGGAAGAGCAACAGGTAGGGAGGGTGGGGGCAGTGGGGGATGGTACTGACCGGGACCCCCCTGGGACCTGCTGGGCCTGTAGGACCCAGGACGCCTGCTCTTCCCTAGGCCATGGAGAGGAGAGAGAGAGGGTTTCATTCAACAGCCAGAGACAGGTTAAATTACTCAGTTCATCAACAACTAAAGTTTGAAGTCACATAAATATAAGCACTTTGTAACACATTTGTTTGGAAAAATGCTATGTAAATGAAGATGTATTATTATTACTATGTATACATATCAGGAAGCCGATATATATCGAACACATGATAGTACTACAGTTTGGCCTACTTTAACCCCTTGCAGACCAGCAGGACCTGATAGACCTGCATCTCCCGGCAGACCCTTCAAACAGACGAGAGAGAGAGAGAGAGAGAGAGAGACAGAGAGAGAGAGAGACAGAGAGAGAGAGAGAGAGAGAGAGAGAGAGAGAGAGAGAGAGAGAGACAGAGAGAGAGAGAGAGAGAGAGAGAGAGGGATAATGTTTTTAACTTTAAATTCACTTTATTGTGATGCTATGTTATGTAGTTGTTATTTACCTTGGCTCCAGAAATCCCTGTCCTGCCTTTCCCTCCTCTTAGCCCCGGTAGGCCCTGTGGGACAAACAAACAAACAAACAGCAGAAGTCTCACTCAAAGATACTGTAGACATGCAGTACAATACCACAGCTCTGTATGTACTTGCGTTGTGTGTGTGTGTACCTGTATGTACCTTTGTGTGTGTGTGTGTGTACCTGTATGTACCTTTGTGTGTGTGTGTGTGTGTGTACCTTGGGTCCAATGGGACCAGGGGGTCCGTGTCTCATGGCTCCAGGACCGCCCTGAGGAACAGCCAAAGCAGCAGCAGGTCAGACACACTCACCACCATCTCTGTGTGTTCTCTCATAATTACACATACACATTAATCTACCATCTCTTAATTACTTATTTAACCTATCCTCCCAAAGGTGTCACTTAACTGGCTTTATTAGGAAATCCATTTTCCTTATATGGACTTAAAGGCTGGTTCTAGTTCTGATTGGTTCTAACTGCCCAGTCTAATCGGATCTTTTAGGTTCTTACTAACAACCAATCAGAATCTAATTAGTTCTTACCAGGAACCAATCAAAATCAATTAGACTCGGTTCCAAAACCATAGGTACAGTTAGAACTTCACTGTACCTTGGCCCAGTCTGATTGGTTCTGATTGGTTCTTACTGTACGTTTGACCCAGTCTGATCGGTTCTTACTGTACCTTGGCCCAGTCTGATTGGTTCTGATTGGTTCTTACTGTACGTTTGACCCAGTCTGATTGGTTCTTACTGTACCTTAGCCCAGTCTGATTGGTTCTTACTGTACCTTTGGCCCAGTCTGATTGGTTCTTACTGTACCTTGGCCCAGTCTGATTGGTTCTTACTGTACGTTTGACCCAGTCTGATTGGTTCTTACTGTACCTTAGCCCAGTCTGATTGGTTCTTACTGTACCTTTGGCCCAGTCTGATTGGTTCTTACTGTGCCATGGCCCAGTCTGATTGGTTCTTACTGTACCTTGGGACCTGGAGCTCCATTGTTCCCTCTCAGCCCAGGCTGTCCAGACAGGCCCTGAACACGTAAAGCAAAGTTTATTTAATAAACTCCTTTCTAAATAAATGTTACTTGGTACTATATGTGTAATGTAAAAACTAAATGTAAAAACAAGTTATGGAAATAATTTGTCATAAAATCATGGTGCTTTCGATATAAATTAGATCATAAATCAGTTTATGAGTTTGTTTTTACCATACATCAGTATACACATTGTGTACACACTAAGTATCCTTCTCTTTTTTAGAAGGAGACATGTACTTTACTTTATACAGTATTTCATTGAGTCACCTTCTTCCCCGGCGTACCAGACCTCCCAGGGGCTCCTCTGCGACCCAAGGCACCCTGGAGACGAAGATATGAAGAACGATGGACAATTACAAAATGGCTGACCATGGAAACTGGATTGTTTAGTTTTATATCATTGATGCAAAGAGAGAATTCAATACATTTGCCAAATCAAAAGATACAAGAACAAATACTGTAGTACTGCATACTGTAGATACAAGAACAAATAAACATCTAAAATAAAGAACTGATTAAGATAAATACATCTGATAATAAAACGCTACATTAACATGACGTTATTAACTGTGGCGTAATGGTAGTGTTCTTCAAGAACGTTCTTACCGAATCTCCTTCATTACCTTCGACCCCCAGCAAACCGTCCAATCCCTCAAGGCCCTGGGAAAACAACCCAAAACAACAACAAAACAATAAAAAGAGGAGTAAACAATAAACTATCCGCGATTTAAGGTGTTATCAGAACTACGACCACATCAACTTTAACAATTTGTTAGCTTTTTATCTCCTGTACATAGAAATATTGTAACGTAATGTAATATTAGGTTATGTGAGTTGCTCATAATACTCAATGAGAGCTTCTGTCTGAAACACATCATGGTTGCCTATATCTATTAATATAATATTGTCATCAGCACAGGGAATCAGGGAAGTGGGACATGGAGTAGGTCCTTATGTTGGTGTATGTGGACAGTGGCTATGGAATGTTAGTAGTACTATGTGACTGTGTGCTGAATGTGATTAGTGTGGTTAAACAGTAATACTATGTGACTGTGTGTTGAATGTGATTAGTGTGGTTAAACAGTAGAACTATGTGACTGTGTGTTGAATGTGATTAGTGTGGTTAAACAGTAGAACTATGTGACTGTGTGTTGAATGTGATTAGTGTGGTTAAACAGTAGTACTATGTGACTGTGTGTTGAATGATAAGTGTGGTTAAACAGTAGTACTATGTGACTGTGTGTTTAATGTAATCAGTGTGGTCGACGGGATACTTGCTGGGTTTCCAAGTCTTCCAACATAACCAGGCTTTCCCATTGGACCTGGAGGGCCCTGTGACACACAAGGTGGTTAGGAGAAGAATAAAAACAAATAAAAACATTAATTTCCCTCATGATCACTAAGTAAAATCCAATCAGAGAGAGAGAGAGAAACACACCCGTATGCCTAGACGCCCTCTGGTTCCTCTCGGTCCGGGCTGGGCTGCTATTCCCTGGAGGGAGGACAAGACCAGAAGACCATTTAGGGTCTTTGGTTCATGAAGACCAGACCACACGGGTCAGAAGACCATTTAGGGTCTTAGGTTCATGGGGACCAGACCACAGGGGTCAGAAGACCATTTAGGGTCTTAGGTTCATGAGGACCAGACCACAGGGGTCAGAAGACCATTTAGGGTCTTAGGTTCATGAGGACCAGACCACACGGGTCAGAAGACCATTTAGGGTCTTAAGTTCATGAGGACCAGACCACACGGGTCAGAAGACCATTTAGGGTCTTAGGTTCATGGTTCTAATCAGGACTGATGGTTCGTCCCATCGTATGGCACAATGTTAGAGTAAAGCCACTATAGGCTATAGGTAACCTTTTAGTATTAACATATCATCAATACATTTCTTCTGATTTAATGTTCGAATGCCCTTGAACATCATAAGGATATATGAAGAGGGGAACACACTAAATAGGAGCAATATGGTGAACATTAAACAGTTTTCTGAAATCAAAACTATAAAAAGTCAAAACTGCTGTTGCTAGGTATGCAAGCTTCTCATTTTTTTTTCTACTAAGCAGATTCAATGGTTTTTTTTGTGCCTCTAACCTTTGGCCCATCGGCTCCGTCACTTCCTGGTTCACCTGGAGGTCCACGGGGTCCACGCTGACCTTTGCCCCCTGGAGAGCCAGTAAACCCTGCCTTACCCACTGTGCCCTACAATACACAAATACTACGTTACCCACCATACACTACAGCCATAGGGACTAGATTCACATCATACGCTACAGGACAAAACCACAAGAGACTACATTAACCAATATACCTGTAAAACACCAGCCCAAGACTACATTAACCAATATACCTGTGAAACACCAGCCCAAGACTACATTACCCACAGTACACAACAACCATCAGAGACTACGTCATCAAATATAAAAGTACATAAAACACAAATAAACTATATTACCAATATTACCCAAATAAACTAAAAGTGTAATCTGCCTCACATAGCCTCTAGAGACTACCTTAAATTACCACAAAAATAATTCAATAAAAAGCAATTGATCATCATGAAATTATATGTATTTCTTTATTTTGTACCCCTTTAATTTCTCTGGGCTCAGTTCTTAGATATGTATATCATTCTTTTTAAAAACATGAACTTCTTACTGTTGTGCCTCTAACACCAGGCTCTCCTTTCGATGCCTTTGGACCTCGGATTCCCTACAAAGGACAGTGAGGAGAGGCGAGGGGACAAAATCAGAACGGGACGTTTTTTTTTGAAAAGTGACGTCTAATCTTAGAATGTGATAGCAAGTTCAATAAATCATTTTTAGCTTTGATTGTTTAGCTATGTAATGAACTTACATGACAGAAGATATTTTTCTTAAAATGTGTTAATCTAAGTTGAAAAAACTTAATAAAACTCTTGACATAATCCGTTTGTTATTGAATGCTTGATTTAGTAAATGAGATACCAGGTGCACGGTGCTACCAATATACCGTGACTCCTTTGATACCAGGATGTCCCGGCTTGCCCCTCTCACCACGGTCGCCCTGGAGGACATAATAAACACACACATAACACCATCGCAAACCTCTACAAGTCACTCTGTTTCAAACAGGAGAGGGCTTTCTTATAATAGGTTGACAGTGATCATTTGTGTGTTTGTTTGTCTTGGAGTGTTTGTTGTTTGTGCCGTAGACGATTTGCTGCTGTTGTTTTTCTATGTCATTGTACCTTGTGTGTGTTATGTATTTGTATTTTATTAATATTATATTTGTAATGTCTTTTTGTTGCTAGGCCAATATTGTAAACACAAATGTGTTATTCATAATTTTTCAAACTTATGAATTGAATTGAGTTAAAGCTGTTTGGTTCTGGTAGTGTGTGTGTGTTCTGAGGGAAGAGAGAGAGAAGTGTTCCACTGCACCGTGGGTCCCGGACGCCCACTCTTCCCATCAGCTCCTCTCCTTCCTGGGAGCCCCTGCCACACAACCAGAGGAAAGGCTTCAAAGTGACGTTAAGTCATTCATTCACTGGATCATGGGTAATGTAGTCAGTGTGAGCGCTGAGGAGAGGCTGGGTTCACAGTGCTGTATCTTGAGTACTGTGGTCAGTGTGAGTGCTAGGACCCTTACCAGTGCTGCTGGTCCCACCAGGCCTGTGGGGCCTGTGTTTCCCGGGGATCCCTGAGACATAAAACAAACATCCTCCAGGTCAGTCTGACTCAGTTCACTAGATGGGACCCATCAATACACACAGACTAGGATTCATAGTCTGGATGGGACTGAGAGAAATTGGTCGGGCACGATGACTAAATACCAAGTTAATGTCAATAAACAAGACAGCAATACAGAAAACATAAACAAATAGATATATTGTTACTCATTGCCTTGTCTGTCAGTGAAGAAGTGAAAGAGAGTGATGAGTTAGATTCTAAAAAATTGATGTGTTGTGTTCCTCACAGTGTCCTCAGAAGACTTAGACAGTGAGACTGAGAGAGAGAGAGAGCGAGTGAGTCATTACAAAGTGATGTGTTGTGAGTGAGTGAGAGAGAGAGAGAAAGAGAGAGAGAGAGTGAGTCATTACAAAGTGATGTGTTGTGAGGACTTAGACAGTGAGACAGTGAGAGCGAGTGAGAGAGAGAGAGAGAGAGAGAGGGTGAGTCATTACAAAGTGATGTAAGACAGTGAGAGAGAGAGAGAGAGAGAGAAAGAGAGAGAGAGAGAGAGAGAGAGAGAGAGAGAAAGTGATGTGTTGTGTTCCTCACAGTGTTTCCATGGAGACCCTTGTCCCCCTTGGTTCCTCCTGGACCCGTTTCTCCTCCAGGACCGTAACGTCCAGCTGGACCTGAACGCCCTCTGGCACCGGACTTGCCCTGCAATGGCACCACCACCACCACCACCATCATCATCATCATCACCATCCTCTGGCACATCGGACTTGCCATCTGCAACGGCACCCATCACATCATCATCATCATCATCACCATCATCACATCATCACCATCATCATCATCATCATCATCATCATCACCATCATCATCATCATCATCATCATCATCATCATCATCACCATCATCATCATCATCATCATCATCATCATCATCATCATCATCATCATCATCATCATCATCATCATCATCATCATCATCATCATCATCATCACCATCATCATCATCATCATCACCATCATCATCATCATCATCATCACCATCACCATCATCACCACCATCATCATCACCACTATCACGACTAACACCACCATCATCACCACCACCGCCGCCACCATCACCATTATCACCATCATCACCGCCGCCACCATCATCATCACCACCACCATCATCACCACCATTATCACCATCATCACCGTCATCACCTTCATCCCCTATGTGTGAACATGTCTTACCTTGAGTCCTGTAATGCCCTGTTGCCCTCTGTCCCCTACAGAGCCCCTGTATCCCTGGGAGAGAGGGAAGGAAAGAGGAGAGGAAAGAGGAAAGGAAAGAGAGAAGAGAGAGGGTAGAGAAGAGGAGAGGAACGAGGAAAGGAAAGAGAGAAGAGGAGGGTAGAGAAGACAGGAGGGGCATGAGGAAGATAGACGGAGACAGGATATCAACGTTACACATCTCCATACACACACACTCACTGACATACACCCACTCCCTCTACAACATAACAGAATAAAGACAGAAAGAGAAATGCTAATTCAATCACAGCAAACAATCTAAACCATTCCCCCACCTGTTTTCCAGATGGTCCCTTTGGTCCCTGTTGGCCCTGGTTACCTCTGTCTCCATGGAGACCCTTAGCACCCCTCTTGCCCGGAAGGCCGACTGGCCCTCTATCACCCTGCAGTGGACGGAGCAAGGGCTTCGTTATGCCTCTCAGGATAAATACTAATCTAACATCAGTGGGAGTGACCTGAGGACTTCAGATGGTTAAGACCGTCAAAGTACTTTATGTTAGCCATCATGTTATTAGAATATTCCTTTCCATCTAAATTACAAAGTGTAATGTGTGTGAAATGGAAAGAAAGTAATTGTTATTTACAACACCGTGATGTTGCTGCAAATTCAGTCAGAAAAACCTTTCGAAAATAGAATATATATTTACAGGAAGTCCTTTTATTCCGGCGAGCCCTTCGCCCCCCCTCAGTCCAGCCGGGCCCTACAGAACAACATACAGAACAACCACAAGAACCGTACACACAACCACATTAAACACTGGAACAGCCCTAGTCTTAGCTCAGAACACACAGACCCTACAGAAAAACACCACTGGATATTCCTTATCCAAAATCACATTACACACTAAACAACAATGGACTCTCGTTATACACATCCACACTAAACATCAAACAATGCTGGAGCAGATTTTATTCAAACAGTATGGCTATGAGATTATAATGTGCGGTAGTTGAATCGATCCATAATCAATACAGTCTGATCAATCTACCTCCTCACCATCGACACCAGCAACTCCCTCCTGGCCCGCAGAGCCTCTGGGTCCCTGGGGAGACCAAACAAGGACAACAGACATTTACATCAAAAGCTACCAGATCTATAAGGACAACAGACAATTACATCAACAGTTACCAGATATATAAGGACAACAGACATTTACATCAAAAGCTACCAGATCTATAAGGACAACAGCCATTTACATCAGCAGTTACCAGATCTATAAGGACAACAGACATTTATATCAGAAACAACCAAATCTGTCTATTGGCCTTTTCATACTGTAGTACATATATATACAGTTCTGTGCATACGTTTTAGGCAGGGGATGCTGTTTTGAAGGCGAAGGGTGGTCACACCAACTGTTGATTTGATACAGATTTGCTTTTCCCTCACTTTGTATTTTATGAATTGATAAAAAAAATAAACAATTAACATTTATCCTTTTATGTATTTTTTTTCTAACTTTAAAGACATCACACCTGCCTAAAACCTTTGCACAGTACTGTATACTGTATATAATATACCAAAGCTGTTGGCCTTTTCATACTGTAGTACATATACTGTATATATTGTATATAATATCCCAGAGCTGTCGGTTGCCCTTTTCATACTGTAGCGCCTTCATTACCTTGTCTCCTTTATCTCCTCCTGGTCCCATTGGTCCGATGGCTCCGTCTTTACCCTGAACAATAAGAAACGCAATAGACACTCTAAACGAGCCCCTTGAGATAGACAGGATGTAAGAATACTCCATCAATATTCTAAACAGGAAGGATAACACAATAGCTGACCCCTTTAGAAAGACAGGATGCATGAATGTAAAGGAATAGCAGTGAATACACAACATGAATTACATATTATGGGGGGATCAGCATGGAAGGACAACGTCAATCTACAGGGAGTAAGGAGTGGAGATGAATCTGTTTTTTGGACAGGTGTATGAATGTATAAAGTGTTTAAGATTAATCTGTTTTGGGACAGGTGTATGAATGCATAAGGTGGTTAAGAGTAACGTTTTGGGACAGGTGTATGAATGCATAAGGTGGTTAAGAGTAACGTTTTGGGACAGGTGTATGAATGTATAAGGTGTTTGAGAGTAACGTTTTGGGACAGGTGTATGAATGTATCAAGTGTTTGAGTAACGTTTTGGGACAGGTGTATGAATGCATAAGGTGTTTGAGATTAACCTGTTTTGGGACAGGTGTATGAATGTATCAAGTGTTTGAGTAACGTTTTGGGACAGGTGTATGAATGCATAAGGTGTTTGAGATTAACCTGTTTTGGGACAGGTGTATGAATGTATAAGGTGTTTGAGAGTAACGTTTTGGGACAGGTGTATGAATGTATAAGGTGGTTAAGAGTAACGTTTTGGGACAGGTGTATGAATGTATAAGGTGTTTGAGATTAACCTGTTTTGGGACAGGTGTTTGAGAGTAACGTTTTGGGACAGGTGTATGAATGCATAAGGTGTTTGAGAGTAACGTTTTGGGACAGGTGTATGAATGCATAAGGTGCTTGAGAGTAACGTTTTGGGGGGACTCACTGGGTAACCTATGACCCCGCGAGGGCCCACTGGTCCCTGAGGACCCTGTTCACCCTGAGGGCCCTGGGTGCCTGCTGCTCCCCAAGGGCCGATGTTGCCTTGGATACCCTGGAGAGACGGAGCAATGGGTAAAGAAATACCAGGTAGATGAGATGAATAATGTAGTTTAAACCAACCTTACATGTGAATTGATGAATGGACAAACAATGAAGGAAAGAAGGAAAGAAAGAAAGAAAGAAAGAAAGAAAGAAAGAAAGAAAGAAAGAAAGATAGAAAGAAATGGTCTTACGGGCACTCCTGTGTAGCCTCGTTCTCCAGTCATGCCCTGCAGGCCCTGAAAGAGAGATACAGTAGATCCTTCTCATTTCATAGTGTGATTTGTAACATTTTCATTGTGTGATTTGTAACATTTTCATTGTGTGATTTGTAACATTTTCATTGTGTGATTTGTAACAGTTTCATTGTGTGATTTGTAACAGTTTCATTGTGTGATTTGTAACAGTTTCATTGTGTGATTTGTAATAGTGATGTCTCATTTCATTATAATAATATAATAATATATATAATGGTAGTGTATTAAGAGTTGAATGCTCTTTCTTACTGGTGGACCTCGTTTTCCCATTGGACCCTCTTCTCCTCTGTTTCCCTGGAGACCACAAAACAGTATGAATAAATAAACAAAAAAGCACACCTTTCTGATATACATAAAGGTATGATGATGCAAAAATATTAATTAAGTTTTGATGTCCCTCTTTTGGTTTCATTAAACGCTGACTCACCCTGTCTCCTGGTTTTTATTAACTCACCCTGTCTCCTGGTTTCATTAAACGTGACCCTTCGTCTGGTTTCATTAAAGCTGCCTGGGTTTCCAGGAAGTCCCTCTGGGCCTGCTTTACCTTTGGCACCCTGCAAACAGGAAACAGGAAATGACAGAGCAGTAACACTAATTTTGTCACGTCCTCAAAACTATTGTGTATTCTCACTGGATTGTACTGAATCATCTGACTCACCCTGTCTCCTGGTTTCCATGGTTTCATTAAACGCTGACTCACCCTGTCTCCTGGTTTCCATGGTCTCATTAAACGCTGACTCACCCTGTCTCCTGGTTTCATTAAACGCTGACTCACCCTGTCTCCTGGTTTCATTAAACGCTGACTCACCCTGTCTCCTGGTTTCCATGGTCTCATTAAATGCTGACTCACCTTGTCTCCTGGTTTCCATGATTTTACTAAACGCTGACTCACCCTGTCTCCTGGTTTCCATGGTCTCATTAAATGCTGATTCACCTTGTCTCCTGGTTTCCATGATTTTAATAAATGCTGACGCACCCTGACTCCTGGTTTCAATGGTTTCATTAGAGGCTGACGCACCCTGACTCCTGGTTTCAATGGTTTAATTAGAGGCTGGCTCACCCTGAATCCTGGTTTCCATGGTTTCATTAGAGGCTAACTCACTCTGACTCCTGGTTTCCATGGTTTCATTAAATGCTGACTCACCCTGTCTCCTGGTTTCCATGGTTTTGTTAGATGCTGACTCATCCTGAATCCCATGGTTTTGTTAGATGCTGACTCATCCTGACTCCTGGTTTCCATGGTTTCATTAAATGCGGATTCACCCTGTCTCCTGGTTTCCATGGTTACATTAAATGCTGACCCTGTCTCCTGGTTTCCATGGTTTTGTTAGAGGCTGACTCACCCTGACTCCTGGTTTCCATGGTTTCCCAGTATGTCCCCTACTTCCTGGATCCCCCTGGTGACAAACAAAACAACACCATGTCATTTAACGGTTAAGATTGTATTACCTTCATACACACACACACTCACTCACTCACTCACTCACTCACTCACTCACTCACTCACTCACTCACTCACTCACTCACTCACTCACTCACTCACTCACTCACTCACTCACTCACACACACACACACACACACACACACACACACACACACACACACACACACACTCACTCACTCACTCACTCACTCACTCACTCACTCACTCACTCACTCACTCACTCACTCACACACACACACACACACACACACACACACACACACACACACACACACACACACACACACAGGAGCGTTGCACACCATACATTCTAAGGAAAAGGAGTGTCTATGGAGGAGAGTAAAAACACTCACACTCCTCCCCACTGTTCCCTGGGGTCCCGAGGGGCCAGTCTTGCCCATAATTCCCTGGAATACAGTGCGGAGGACAATCATATAGAATCAAAGAAAAGTCGGTTGGACATACATTTTTATGAGCAACAATCGTATGTTATACATTTTTCAATGAAGTGTAGTTCCAAGTGTATGATTACTGTGTTGTTTTCTAATCTACAGTAAATGTGTTTGTTACTCTGAGTCCTGCAGAACCAGAATCTCCCTCGTTTCCTGGATCTCCAGCAGGTCCCTGTAGAGAGAGAGATTACAGAGAGTGTTGGTGTCATTTATGTTATCTCTGTCAGAGCAGCGAGACAGATACGTTAAGTCATAACTCTAGTACTGTTTTAAACACTGTCAGAGTAGAGACAGCTATATTTCAGAGTTGCAGTAACTCCAGTATGTCTTTAAAGACTGCCAGGGCAAAGAGACAGTTATATTTAGTAGTGGTAACTCCAGTATGTCTAAGGACTGTCAGGGTAGAGAGACAGTTAAATTTAGTAGTGGTAACTCCAGTATGTCTTTAAGGACTGTCAGGGCAGAGAGACAGTTATATTTAGTAGTGGTAACTCCAGTATGTCTAAGGACTGTCAGGGCAGAGAGACAGTTATATTTAGTAGTGGTAACTCCAGTTTGTCTTTAAGGACTGTCAGGGCAGAGAGACAGTTATATTTAGTAGTGGTAACTCCAGTATGTCTTTAAGGACTGTCAGGGTAGAGAGACAGTTATATTTAGTAGTGGTAACTCCGTTTCGTGTTTAAACAGTCATACCGGGACACCATGACCTCCATCCTGTCCTCTGACCCCTAGATGACCTTGAAGTCCCTGAGAGAGGAAAGAAAACATCCAAATATGAATTAAATTCAATTAGATTCTGCTTCCACAATTTAATTCTTATAAGAGTTCTCAACAATATTGTTTATTTTTTGGGGAATACTAAGCAGACTGTCACTCTTATCATGCTAACTAAACACATGACCAAGAATCAAACGGCACATCGACAGTTAAAAGACGGCTCTATCCAAATCAACTTAGAAACAATTAAACTAGTTTATGTAAAGACAACTTCAAACTAGTGGATTCCTATCCCAATGGTCCATTTAATAATGAAAGAATAATAAAAGTTCAATGAAAACGAAAGGAAATGAAAGTTTTGAGTGTAACACAAAGTGTTGGTACCTTGAAGCCTTTGGGTCCAACGGTCCCTGGTCTTCCTGATCTACCCTGTGGAACAGGACAGCACACAGCACACAGAGGTTTATTATTATTAATAATAACAATAATAACAATAATAATAATAATATAATAATAATAAGACCTTGCTTTATAGAGCACTTCTTCTTTAACCAGCGTTAATTGAAGAAAACACAGGAAATAATAATAATAATAATAATAATAATTATAATAAAAGTAGTACTAGTAAAAATAGTTTAGTCCATAACTCTCAAAGATCACGTTATTGGAGTTTGTAAACAGGAAGTAGGAAGCTTAGGTACATAGGAACCTTAATACCGGGTTCTCCTTCAGCCCCTCGGTCTCCCGACTTCCCCATCTCTCCCTGGAGGGGGGGAGGGGGCGCAGAAACACAGATATAACCTCACCATAATGAGCTAAAATACATATAACCTCACCATAATGAGCTAAAATACATATAACCTCACCATAATGAGCTAAAATACTATAACCTCACCATAATGAGCTAAAATACTATAACCTCACCATAATGAGCTAAAATACTATAACCTCACCATAATGAGCTAAAATACAGACATATAACCTCACCATAATGAGCTAAAATACATATAACCTCACCATAATGAGCTAAAATACTATAACCTCACCATAATGAGCTAAAATACTATAACCTCACCATAATGAGCTAAAATACAGACATATAACCTCACCATAATGAGCTAAAATACTATAACCTCACCATAATGAGCTAAAATACAGATATATAACCTCACCATAATGAGCTAAAATACATATAACCTCACCATAATGAGCTAAAATACAGACATATAACCTCACCATAATGAGCTAAAATACTATAACCTCACCATAATGAGCTAAAATACAGATATATAACCTCACCATAATGAGCTAAAATACTATAACCTCACCATAATGAGCTAAAATACTATAACCTCACCATAATGAGCTAAAATACACCATAATGAGCTAAAATACAGACATATAACCTCACCATAATGAGCTAAAATACTATAACCTCACCATAATGAGCTAAAATACAGACATATAACCTCACCATAATGAGCTAAAATACTATAACCTCACCATAATGAGCTAAAATACTATAACCTCACCATAATGAGCTAAAATACTATAACCTCACCATAATGAGCTAAAATACTATAACCTCACCATAATGAGGTAAAATACATATAACCTCACCATAATGAGCTAAAATACAGACATATAACCTCACCATAATGAGCTAAAATACAGACATATAACCTCACCATAATGAGCTAAAATACAGACATATAACCTCACCATAATGAGCTAAAATACATATAACCTCACCATAATGAGCTAAAATACAGATATATAACCTCACCATAATGAGCTAAAATACATATAACCTCACCATAATGAGCTAAAATACTATAACCTCACCATAATGAGCTAAAATACAGACATATAACCTCACCATAATGAGCTAAAATACAAACATATAACCTCACCATAATGAGCTAAAATACAAACATATAACCTCACCATAATGAGCTAAAATACATATAACCTCACCATAATGAGCTAAAATACATATAACCTCACCATAATGAGCTAAAATACATATAACCTCACCATAATGAGCTAAAATACATATAACCTCACCATAATGAGCTAAAATACAGACATATAACCTCACCATAATGAGGTAAAATACATATAACCTCACCATAATGAGCTAAAATACTACAACCTCACCATAATGAGGTAAAATACTATAACCTCACCATAATGAGGTAAAATACAGACATATAACCTCACCATAATGAGCTAAAATACAGATATAGCAGATATTATCTCATCATATGGAGCTGAAATACGTTCTATCATAACAACGTGTTGTTGCATTAGAAAGGAGGACATCTGCACCTACCAGTGGCCCAGGAGATCCAGTGAACCCCACGCGACCTTCTCGACCCTTTGGATCAGAAACACACCGGCACAACGTCACCATGACAACACATTACTTCTAGAACTATAATTAGAAATTATCCCTGGCCTAAATATTTATATTTCTTTTAACTGAATGAACTGATCTGCACTAACACAAAATTGTATGAAGTTTTATTTGATAATGTGTGAATATGGATTGATTACTATAAGGTAATGATTGATCAATATCAACAACAAATTCTGGGAGAGGAATTGTTTCTTGGAATTCACGTCTCTACAGTAGAGTTATAGAAACATAAAGTGTGGTTCTCTGAGTCAGTCAAACTGCCAAAATAAAGGGTGGTTCTCTGAGTCAGTCAAACTGCCAAAATAAAGGGTGGTTCTCTGAGTCAGTCAAACTGCCAAAATAAAGGGTGGTTCTCTGAGTCAGTCTGCTTTTTACCTTGTTCCCTTTGACCCCGGCAGTACCCGGTGTTCCTGTGGCCCCTCGGTCTCCCTGCAGAAACACACTTTTAGTTTAAAGCTTTGCTACTAACCCCCTGGCACTTTCACATGTCGTTCTATCTATCTCACATATTTCTATAGCTACCTATCTATCTCACGTATTTCTATAGCTACCTATCGATCATGTATTACTATAGCTACCTATCGATCATGTATTTCTATAGCTACCTATCGATCATGTATTTCTATAGCTACCTATCTATCATGTATTTCTATAGCTACCTATCGATCATGTATTTCTATAGCTTCCTATGTATCATGTATTTCTATAGCTTCCTATGTATCATGTATTTCTATAGCTACCTATCTATCATGTATTTCTATAGCTACCTATCCATCTCACGTTGTTCTATAGCTACCTATCTATCATGTATTTCTATAGCTACCTATCTATCTCAGGTCATTCTAGATCTACCTATCTATTTGACATTGTTCTATAACTACCTATCTATCTCAGGTTGTTCTATAACTACCTATATATCTCAGGTCATTCTATAGCTAGTTATCTCAGGTCATTCTATAGCTAGTTATCTCAGGTCGTTCTATAGCTAGTTATCTGTCAGGTCAGGCCGTCTTCTATGCTTAGCTAGTCTATCTCAGGTCTCTCTGCTAGCTATCTGTCTCACCTTCAGGATCTTCAATAGCTAGTTACCTTCAGCCCGTCTCTCCCCTATAGCTATCTGTCTCACCTTCAGGATCTCTCAATAGCTAGTCTATCTCAGGTCTCTTCTATAGCTAGTTATCTCAGCCCGTCATTCTATAGCTATCTGTTATCTCAGCCCGTCTCTATGCTAGTTATCTGTCTCACCTTCAGCCCGTTCCCTAGCTAGTTATCTGTCTCACCTTCACGCCGTCTCTCCCCTGCTTAGCTATTTGTCTCACCTTCAGCCCGTCTCTCCCCTGTACAGCTATCTGTCTCACCTTCAGCCCGTCTCTCCCCTGCTTAGCTATCTGTCTCACCTTCAGCCCGTCTCTCCCCTGCTCAGCTATCTGTCTCACCTTCAGCCCGTCTCTCCCCTGCTTAGCTATCTGTCTCACCTTCAGGCCGTCTCTCCCCTGCTTAGCTATCTGTCTCACCTTCAGCCCGTCTCTCCCCTGCTTGCCCTGCTCTCCAATGGTCCCGTCATATCCCTGGTCAACACAGAACAACATTACTGCAGCAAAAATAGCTCACTTTTTATTTATTCATCTTTGTTTTGTTAATGACGTTTTAAACAGTATCTAATACATTGTAACCCAAACCAAAAGTTCATATTGTGTAATATTGACAGATTTTCCTTGTAATTCATTGTGTTTTGGTTTAAAGGTGTTTTGGCTCACTGTGGCTCCGACAGGTCCAGAGGGTCCTATTGGTCCCACGTCACCATGGAGACCGGATGGCCCGCCCCGGCCCCTGAAGCCCCGCCTCCCTGGCGGCCCGGGGGGGCCCTGGAGGTTACAAATAGTTAACCTTTAATATTATTATTATCATTATTATTATAATAATAATAATAATAATAATAATAATAACAATTCATTTTATTTGTTTAGCACTTTTCTGAAATCCAAAGACACTTAAGCCCTTAGACCTTTTTTTCTTAGGGACTCAACCCTGAATACGGCCAGGTTATATTATGTTAACATCACACAGACCGTAAACAGCCATCACTCCTCATCTGAAAAAATAAAGGCCTGGAGTATCTAAGCCTGGACTGTGGATTGTAATGTGTGGAGCTGTGTGTGTGTGTGTGTGTGTGTGTGTGTGTGTGTGTGTGTGTGTGTGTGTGTGTGTGTGTGTGTGTGTGTGTGTGTGTGTGTGTGTGTGTGTGTGTGTGTGTGTGTGTGTGTGGAGCGCTCTGTTTGTGTGTGTGTGTGTGTGTGTGTGTGTGTGTGTGTGTGTGTGTGCTGTGTGTGTGTGTGTGTGTGTGTGTGTGTGGAGCTGTGTGTGTGTGGAGCTGTGTGTGTGTGTGTGTGTGTGTGTGTGTGTGGTGTGTGTGTGTGTGTGTGTGTGTGTGTGTGTGTGTGTGTGTGTGTGTGTGTGTGTGTGTGTGTGTGTGTGTGTGTGTGTGTGTGTGTGTGTGTGTGTGTGTGGAGCTGTGTGTGTGTGTGTGTGTGTGTGTGTGTGTGTGTGGAGCTGTGTGTGTGTGTGTGTGTGTGTGTGTGTGTGTGTGTGTGTGTGTGGTGTGTGTGTGTGTGTGTGTGTGTGTGTGTGTGTGTGTGTGTGTGTGTGTGTGTGTGTGTGTGTGTGTGTGTGTGTGTGTGTGTGTGTTTTCTGCCCACCTGGTCACCTTGGAGCCCTCTGTCACCCTTATCCCCTCTCTTAGCTTTGGTCCCCTACAGACGGAGGGTAAAGACCCACACACACACACACACACACACACACACACACACACACACACACACACACACACACACACACACACACACACACACACACACACACACACACAAGTACAGACAGACAAAGCTAGCGTTACATGATCAACATGATGGGTGTTGATGTGAGTTCATATAATATCAACATCGATCAGTAAGTGTTCTACTAGCCAATGGAGAACGAAGAAATGGCGTTAAATAATCTTACGGGATCACCTGAGGGCCCGGTCTTTCCTGGCTTCCCATTGGCTCCCTGGGATGAAAGAAAAATAACTTAGAACCAATCATACGAAAGGGAATGGGTTGTGCTCTGGATGTAATGAGGATTATGTTATATATATGTTAAATATTACATTTACATTAAATGTATTTGCAGACGCTTTGGATAAAAGTAACTTTCAATGAGTTTACAGGGACACGCCCCCTGAAGTAATTTAGAATTGAGTGCCTTGCTCAAGGGCACACACTAGTAGTGGTGTTTGCAGGGGGGATTGAACTCATGAGGCCACCACTACCACTAAATAAGAAATCAAACTTAGAATTGAATATAGGCGGAAACCCCTTGACATCAAGTGATTTTGTTTTGGTTCACGTTCAGGCCTTACATTGAGTCCAGGCAGACCAGGTTCTCCTATGTCACCTTCATCTCCACCGTCTCCCTGTGAGGACCAAAAGACAGGATCAGGATATGACATCACGGCTCTCCCATGTAGAGTGGATGGTGCAGGTTTGACTGTGTCTGTACTCACTGGCTCCCCCTTGAGGCCAGGGGGACCCTCTGCTCCTGGTTTACCCTGCAGAGGCAAGAGAAACGATCACAAACAAAATCCTGATTCACAGACACATTATAACCATTATCTGACTAGGCTCATTTACTTACAAGCCTGCATTTGAATTGTGTTTACATCATAATAAAACCACTTCCTACTGTTAGTCTGCTTCATCTGAATGTTATAAGTGAACTTTCTTTGAAGTTTTATTTTGTTTTGATTGGTCCTCTAGTTTTGATAGGGAGTAGGAAAAGTGACAGGTGGTGACAGAGAGACAGGTGGTGACAGAGAGACAGGTGGTGACAGAGAGACAGGTGGTGACAGAGAGACAGGTGGTGTTTCTCTACAGGTGTGACAGAGAGACAGGTGTGACAGAGAGACAGGTGGTGACAGAGAGACAGGTGGTGTTTCTCTACAGGTGTGACAGAGAGACAGGTGTGACAGAGAGACAGGTGGTGACAGAGAGACAGGTGGTGACAGAGAGACAGGTGGTGTTTCTCTACAGGTGTGACAGAGAGACAGGTGGTGACAGAGAGACAGGTGGTGTTTCTCTACAGGTGTGACAGAGAGACAGGTGGTGACAGAGAGACAGGTGGTGAGAGAGAGACAGGTGGTGTTTCTCTACAGGTGTGGCAGAGAGACAGGTGGTGACAGAGAGACAGGTGGTGAGAGAGAGACAGGTGGTGAGAGAGAGACAGGTGGTGACAGAGAGACAGGTGGTGAGAGAGAGACAGGTGGTGACAGAGAGACAGGTGTGACGGAGAGACAGGTGGTCTTACCTGAGGACCTCGGACACCAGGTAACCCCACCAGCCCACCAGGACCCGGCTCTCCCTGGAAGAACAACACAAATATTCATCCTATTGAATTGATTGATATGTTGTGATTGTCAGAAAGTGGGAAACTGTCCCTACATTCTGTAGGTTTCTCATGATAAGCTGTGTCCAATGATTCATTTTCTTGTATTCAGTTTTACATTGCTATTGACAGTAAGTATAGAACATAAGATTGATCTCTAGCTCTCTCAAAGCTGTGTCCATTGAATAATTTGTTTAGTAATAATTGGTAGGCTGTTTCATTAATTAGTTTAGTAATAATTGGTAGGCTGTTTCTTTAATTAGTTTAGTAATAATTGGTAGACCAGTTCTTTAATTAGTTTAGTAATAATTGGTAGGCTGTTTCTTGGGAGTGTGCATACAGTAAGCTCTACGTGTAGAATGGCTCTCTGGGTCTCACCTGAGGTCCTAGTGCCCCTCTCATTCCCAGCTCACCAGGCTGACCCTATCAACAGGAACAACAAACAAATACTAAGGTGCTCATAATTCATAACAACAGTATGTCATAGTTTCACAATTAACAATAATGTCATTCATGGCTCACTGGAGCATGTCGTTAATCAGCAAAATTAATTCATGAAAATATTTTATGATTAAGCGTCGCTAAATAGCTCTGCAATTAAAATAGGCTTTAATTTCTTATTTTCATAAAATTTAAATACAACCAGAAGTTTATTTTTTCAAGGGATAACAGCCTAAGATATAGTCTTAGTTTATTTTACGGGAGTCTGTATATATTCTTAGTTTATCTTACAAGGGTCTGTATATATTCTTAGTTTATCTTACGGGGGGTCCGTTTACACCTGGAACTCCTTTGGCTCCTCTGGGACCCATTCTACCCTAAAACAGATCAATAAATTATCAATAACAGATCAACAACTGGTCAATAATTGATCGATGACAGATTAATAACAGATCAATAGCTGATCAATAACAGACCCATAACAGATCAATAACAGACCAATGACAGCCCAATAACAGACCAATAACCGCCTAATAATTGATCAATAACCAATCAATAACCAATCAATAAATGATCAATAACTGATCAATATCTGATCAATAACAGATTAATAAGAGTTGCATAACTGATCAATAACATAAAAATAGATTAATTACAGATTATTAACAGATCAATAACAAACCGATAACAGATCAATAACAGACCAATAACAGATCAATAACAGATCAATAACACATCAATAACGGACCGATAACAAATCAATAACAGCTCAATAACAGATCAATAACAGACCGATAACGGATCAATAACTGGCAGCCTAGTTTACTGACCGTGTTGTAATAGGATTCTACTGTTAGTTTATATGACTTGTTACTTACAGAAGCACCAGGTGATCCAGCAAAACCCTCTGCTCCAATCTCTCCCTGAAACACAGCACACATTAAAACCCTCTGCTCCAATCTCTCCCTGAAACACAGCACACATTAAAACCCTCTGCTCCAATCTCTCCCTGAAACACATTAAAACCCTCTGCTCCAATCTCTCCCTGAAACACATTAAAACCCTTTGCTCCAATCTCTCCCTGAAACACATTAAAACCCTCTGCTCCAATCTCTCTCTGAAACACATTAAAACCCTCTGCTCCAATCTCTCCCTGAAACACATTAAAACCCTCTGCTCCAATCTCTCCCTGAAACACATTAAAACCCTTTGCTCCAATCTCTCCCTGAAACACATTAAAACCCTCTGCTCCAATCTCTCCCTGAAACATATTAAAACCCTCTGCTCCAATCTCTCCCTGAAACACATTAAAACCCTTTGCTCCAATCTCTCCCTGAAACACATGAAAACCCTCTGCTCCAATCTCTCCCTGAAACACATTAACACATTAAAACCCTCTGCTCCAATCTCTTCCTGAAACACATTAACACATTAAAAACCCTCTGCTCCAATCTCTCCCTGAAACACATTAACACATTAAAACCCTCTGCTCCAATCTCTCCCTGAAACACATTAAAACCCTCTGCTCCAATCTCTCCCTAAAACACATTAACACATTAATGTGTTCTGTTGTTAACATTAAAACCCTCCGTTCCAGTAACTCTCTCTTATCTATCCTGTTGCTCCTTTATTGGGACTTTAATGATGGGAGACTCTGTGGGTTGGCCATGTGAGATTGTTTGGGCCTATATTGAGTGTGAATATTTCTTTCTCGTTACATATTTAGCCCTTGTTAAATTTGAACCATCACATTTGGACACTGAAAGAAATACGGAAGTTACACCTTTGAATACTTCCTAACCTCATTATATAATGTCAATAAACAAACACTTTCCTTTGCCAAGGTGAATGGCCATGTCTACTCCTACTAGTTCCTACCGCTGATTTCAGATCTGTGAGGGAATAGCTATTATTTTTCCTGCTGTGTCCAAGCTCCGCCCACTCTGCTTCTCATTGTAAGCAGTATAAAGTTCAGTGTGTTTGTACTCTCCTACTTTTGATACGCAGAGATTCACCTGTCTGCTCCGAGAGACACCAGACTAAACTAATAACTCACACTGAGGGAGGAGAGACTGTCTTTACACAACTACAGGAGGGAATACTGGACTAAACAGACTTCAACCTGCTGAGGTCTGAATCAGAGGACGTTGGTGAGAATCAGGATGCAAAGTGAAAGTTAACTTTAGGACTTTCCAGAGGAGGGAGTGTTATTGGGTGACAAAATGGCTTCCAGCTCGTCTATCCCAGATGAGGATCTCTCCTGTCCTGTGTGCTGTGACATCTTTAAAGATCCTGTCTTCCTCAAATGTAGCCACAGCTTCTGTAAAGCCTGTCTGCAGGAATACTGGAAACAAAAGGAATCACAGGAATGTCCAGTTTGTAGGAGAAGATCTTCTATGGACCCTCCCACTAACCTGGCTCTAAAGAACCTGTGTGAGGCCTTCTTACAGGAGAGTAGCCAGAGAGCTTCAGCAGGGTCTGAGCTGCTCTGCAGTCTGCACACAGAGAAACTCAAGCTCTTCTGTCTGGATGATCAACAGCCAGTGTGTGTGGTGTGTCGGGATTCAAAGAAACACACCAGCCACAGATTCAGACCTATAGATGAAGCTGCTCTGGATCATGAGGAGGAGCTCCAGACTGCACTGGAGCCCTTAAAGAAGAAACTAAAGAAGTTTAATGAAGTGAAACAAAACTGTGATAAAACAGCCCAGCATATCAAGACCCAGGCCCAGCACAGAGAGACACATTAAGGAGGATTTTAAGAAACTTCATCAGTTTCTACAAGAGGAAGAGGAGGCCAGGATAGCTGCAATGAGGGAGGAAGAGGAGCAGAAAACTCAGAGGATGAAGGAAAAGATTGAGGGTCTGAGCAGAGAGATATCTACACATTCAGACACAGTCAGAGCCATAGAGGAGAGGCTGAGAGCTGAAGACATCTCATTCCTGCAGAACTACAAGGCCACAGTGAGAAGAGCCCAGCACACACTGCCGGATCCACAGCTGGTCTCAGGAGCACTGCTAGACGTGGCCAAACACCTGGACAACCTGACCTTCAGAGTCTGGGACAAGATGAAGGAGATGGTCACATACACTCCTGTGATTCTGGACCCCAACACTGCCCACCCACACCTCATCCTGTCTGAGGATCTGACCAGTGTGAGGGACAGTGGAGAGAGACAGCAGCTTCCTGTCAACCCAGAGAGATTTGACTGGTGGTACTGGGTCCTGGGCTCTGAGGGCTTTAACTCAGGGACACACATCTGGGACGTTGAGGTTGGAGACAGTATATGGTGGGCCCTGGGTGTGATGTCAGAGTCTGCCCAGAGGAAGAGAGTGACAGAGGATGGATACTGGAGAATATGGCTCTATGTTGGTAAATACTGGGCATCATCTTCATCAGGGTCAGCGACTCTTCTCTCAGTGAGTCAGAATCCCCAGAGGATCAGAGTGCAGCTGGACTGGGACAGAGGAAAGCTGTCATTCTCTGACCCTGATAGAAACACACAACTACACACATTCACACATACCTTCACTGAGTCAGTTTGTCCTTATATTTGTAATTCCTGTGGTCTATTTCCTGTGAGGGTGTTACCAGTGAAGGTTTGCATAAAAGTGGAACAATCTCCATAGTGCTGATCGTTTTCCAAGCCAGCCAAATCATGGAGGTCTGTGTCGGCACACTAACCGGAGGTCCTGGTGTTCCCATGACCCCTGTTTGACCTCTGGAACCGGGTACTCCCTATTAAAAGACACAGGATTATACAATACAAAACAACTTTGTTTAGGGATCCTCTTCACCTACTTTGAACTTTGATTCCAAAAACCGAATCTTGCATTCTTAACCACAATTCGTTTGGTTTATTGTTATGATTATTGTCTTTAAATGGTCTTAGTACAAGGTTTTATAGTGACAAAGTACACATTTCATAACACACCTTACTGTGGGGATTATTGTAATCTCAAACATTAACTCACAATGTATCCAGTGATGCCGATGAGACCTCTGTTTCCTGTATCACCCTGAGGACAACATGTGACATGACAAAATAATAAAGACCTCTCCTAACAGACTCGTGTGTGTGTGTGCGTGTGTGTGTGTGTGTGTGTGATTGTTGTTCTCTTTGTCACAAAGCACACACTCATGTATGTGTGTGTGTGTGTGTGTGTGTGTGTGTGTGCGTGCGTGCGTGCGTGCGTGCGTGCGTGTGTGTGTGTGTGTGTGTATGTGTGTATGTGTGTGTGTGTGTGTGTGTGTGTGTGTGTTCGGGACAAATGTAGAGTGAGGTAGACTCGTGAGTCTTCAACAGTCACTATAATCTCTAATAGTTAGTTCTATTGATACTATTAGAGATTAAAGTGTAACAGTCACTATAATCTCTAATAGTTAGTTCTATTGATACTATTAGAGATTAAAGTGTAACAGTCACTTTAATCTCTAATAGTTAGTTCTATTGATACTATTAGAGATTAAAGTGTAACAGTCACTATAATCTCTAATAGTTAGTTCTATTGATACCATTAGAGATTAAAGTGTAACAGTCACTTTAATCTCTAATAGTTAGTTCTCCTATTGATACAGAACACAGTCACACTGCGATCAGTTTCTCTAGGGAAGGTAGGGTAATATGGTTATCACTTAACATAATGCAGTAATTTAGTCCGAATGGGAATCAGCATGAACCATCACAGAGGATGGGGTTTAAATACGAACACGGCTATAGAGTGAGGTCATAGACGTGTGAGGTCATAGATGTGTGAGGTCATAGATGTATGAGGTCATAGACGTGTGAGGTCATAGATGTGTGAGTCATAGATGTATGAGGTCATAGACGTGTGAGGTCATAGATGTGGTACACCTTTTCTCTCTTGCTCAAGTGTGAGGTCATAGATGTGTGAGGTCATAGATGTGTGAGGTCACAGACGTGTGAGGTCACAGATGTGGGACACCTTCTCTCTCTTGCTTAAGTGTGAGGTCATAGACGTGTGATGTCATAGATGTGGGACACCGTGTCTCCCTTGCTAAAGTTTGAGGTCATAGATATGTGAGGTCACAGATGTGTGAGGTCATAGATGTGGGACACCTTGTCTCCTTTGCGTCCTCTGTTCCCCTGAAGTCCAGGTTCTCCTTCGTAACCCTGACAACACGAGTTTGATTTAAAAATAAAATGCCGTTTTATGGACAGTTTTAGATAAAAGAAGCCTGTAGTTACAAACACCTTATGGTACCTTATGAAATACATGCAAACAATCGTGGGTCTTTTATTCACAAAATAATAATGATTTAATCCCTTTTAGCTTTATGATAAATTTACAAACGTGTTTGCTCTTAAGCTAGGGTCATATGCACAATCATAAGCTAGAGTTAATCAGACACATCCAGGAAGGTAGTCCATTCTTACTAAAATACAGTACATATTGAATCATAAGCTATATGTATATATATAGTTCATTCTTACTAAAATACAGGACATATTGAATCATAAGCTATGCATAGTCCATTCTTACTAAAATACAGGACATATTGAAACATAAGCTATATGTATATACAGTATATAGTCCATTCTTACAAAAATGCAGGACATATTGAATCATAAGCCATATTTATATATACAGTCCATTCTTACTAAAATACAGTACATATTGAATCATAAACTATATTTATATATATAGTCCATTTTACTAAAGTACAGTACATATTGAATCATAAACTATATTTATATATACAGTCCATTCTTACTAAAGTACAGTACATATTGAATCATAAGCTATATTTATATATACAGTCCATTCTAACTAAAATACAGTACATATTGAATCATAAGCTAAATGTATATATATAGTCCATTCTTACTAAAATACAGTACATATTGAATCATAAGCTAAATGTATATATATAGTCCATTCTTACTAAAATACAGTACTTATTGAATCATAAGCTAGAGTTTATCAGACAGATGAAGGTAGTTCATTCTTACCCACTCACCCAGCTCCCCTTTGCCACCTTTGTCTCCTCTGTAACCCTGAGGACCCTGTGGACAGACCAGGAGAAAGCCTTTCAATATAAATACAATAATAAAGATAATTAAAAAAATAATAATAAAGCTAAAATAATAATGATAATAATAAAGCTGACCAATAGACCAAGAGTGTGTGAATTAACACACCTACACACCTACACACCTACACACCTACACACCAATACACCAACACACCTACACACCTACACACCTACACACACACACACCTACAACACCTACACACCTACACACACCTACAACACCTACACACCTACACACACAACACCTACGACACCTACACACCTACACACCTACACACCTACACACACACACACCTACACACCTACAACACCTACACACCTACACACCTACAACACCTACACACCTACACACCTACAACACCAACACACCTACACACCTACACACCTACACACCTACACACCTAAAACACCTACAACACCTACACACCTACACACCTACACACCTACAACACCTACACACCTACACACCTACACACCTACAACACCTACACACCTACACACCTACACACCTACACACCTACACACCTACACACCTACACACCTACACACCTACACACCTACACACCTACAACACCTACACACCTACACACCTACACACCTACACACCTACACACCTACAACACCTACACACCTACACACCTACACACCTACAACACCCCTTATGCTGGTGACTTTTTACATACATTTAAGAGTGACAGAAAGATGTTCCGGGTCACTAATTTAACCATTAAACCTGATCAGTCCAGTATGGGCTTATGAGATGTGTACAGTACCATGGGGCGGAGCTCTATTCATATCATTAAGAGAGAGTTGCCAATCAAAATAGTATTCCAGGTCACTAATCAGACAGATTACATGTGTCAGCACACCTTCAGTTTGACGCTGCACCTGTCTGGAGAGCCAGCTGGGCGGGGCTAAATGGAACACTCACCTGTTCCCCAGGTAACCCCGGGGGTCCTGGATCAGCATCGTTCCCTGGAGCTCCGTCCCCACCTGGTCGACCCTGAGGAACAGGTAACCCCAGAGGACCAGGACTGCCCTGGAGCATGGAGGAACAGACAGAGGGTGGGAGGGAAGGAGGGATGGAAGGAGGGAGGGAATGTACAACAGGAGGGAAGGATAAAAGGAGGGAGAGGTAGATGGAGGAATAGGGTGTAATTGAGGCAGGGAGAGATGAATGGAGAAAGAAAGGGATTAAATGGAGAGACTTTATTTACTTCAAGTTTTATAAAGCAGTTATTTGTGAAATATCTGTTGTACAGTAAAAAATGGCTAAAAACATATACAATTTAACAAAGGATTTATATTATTGTTATGGCTGTTTGCAGGTAAGCCCCTGCCAATCCTGCTCTAGAAAAGATAGAATTGATTCTGCCAATCCTGCTCTAGAACAGATAGACTGATTCTGAGTCCTGTTCTAGAACCCATAGAACTGATTCTGCCAGTCCTGTTCTAGAACCTGGAACTGATTCTGCCAGTCCTGCTCTAGAACAGATAGAACTGATTCTGCCAGTCCTGTTCTAGAACAGATAGAACTGATTCTGCCAGTCCTGTTCTAGAACAGATAGAACTGATTCTGCCAGTATGCTTATTATACGGAGAGACCTAGATTATCCCCCATCTCCTTTCCTGCCTTGCTTCCCTGGAACTCCAGGAGACCCCTGCAACAAAGACACAGACTCAGTAATTACTTTACATATACAGTATATTATGTTTATTATTTTACATACAGTAGGCCTAGTTTAATATGTTATTATATTAGTTTAGATTATATTTATTGTTTTACATACAGGAGGCCTAGTTTAATATGTTATTATATTAGTTTAGATTATATTTATTGTTTTACATACAGGAGGCCTAGTTTAATATGTTATTATATTAGTTTAGATTGTATTTATTGTTTTACATACAGGAGGCCTAGTTTAATATGTTATTATATTAGTTTAGATTATATTTATTGTTTTACATACAGGAGGCCTAGTTTAATATGTTATTATATTAGTTTAGATAATATTTATTGTTTTACATCCTAGTTTAATATGTTATTATATTAGTTTAGATAATATTTATTGTTTTACATACAGGAGGCCTAGTTTAATATGTTATTATATTAGTTTAAATTATATTTATTGTTTTACATACAGGAGGCCTAGTTTAATATGTTATTATATTCGTTTAGATTGTATTTATTGTTTTACATACAGGAGGCCTCTCCGGGAACCATCACCTTATCGTGGTGGAGAGGTTTGTGTGTCCCTATGAACCTGGGGGCTGTGTTGTCTGGAACCTTGTGTTCCTGGTAGGGTCTCCCATGGCAAATTGGTCTCAGGCGAGGGGCCGGACTAAGAATGGTTCAAAAACCCTCATGGAAAAACCTGTCAGACAGGACGATGCCTGGGGTCCCCTTCTGGAGCCAGGCCCAGGAGGAGGACCCGTCAGCGAGCGCCTGGTGGCCGGGCTTGCCACGGAGCCCGGCCGGGCATAACCCGAAAAAGCAACGTGGACAACAACAACATCTCTTCTTCTCCGTCCCGTGGGCTCACCACCCGCGGGAAAAACCAAGGGGGTCGGGTGCGCTGCCAGAAAGGTGGCAGTGAAGGCAGAGGTTTTCGACGGATCGGACCCGGGTGGCAGAGGCTGGCTTTGGGGACGTGGAACGTCACCTCTCTGGAGGGAAGGAGCCGGAGCTTGTGCGGGAGGTGGAGCGCTACCAGCTGGATCTGGTGGGGCTTACCTCTACGCACAGCCTCGGCTCTGGAACCTCACTTCTGGATAGGGGTTGGACTCTATTCTTCTCCGGAGCTCCCCAGGGTGAGAGGCGCAAGGCTGGTGTGGGGATACTTACGAGTCCCCGGCTAAGTGCCTCTATGTTGGAGTTTACCCCAGTGGACGAGAGGGTCGCCTCCCTACGCCTTCGGGTCATGGGGGGAAAACTCTGACTGTTGTCTGTGCCTATGCACCGAACAGCAGTCGGAGTATTCGGCCTTTTGGAGACCCTGGATGGAGCCTTGTATGGGGCTCCTGAGGGGGACTCTGTAGTCTTGCTGGGGGACTTCAACGCACATGTGGGCAATGATGGAGACACCTGGAGAGGCGTGATTGGGAGGAACGGCCTCCCCGATCTGAACCCGAGTGGTGGCTTGTTATTGGACTTCTGTGCTAGTCATGGAATGGCCATAACGAACACCATGTTCGAACATAAGGATGCTCATAAGTGTACCTGGTACCAGAGCACACTAGGCAGAAGGTCGATGATCGATTTTGTTATCGTATCATCGGACCTGAGGCCATATGTTTTGGACACTCGGGTGAAGAGGGGGGCAGAGCTGTCAACTGATCACCATCTGGTGGTGAGTTGGGTCAGGTGGCGGGGGAAGCCTCTGGACAGACCTGGTAAGCCCAAGCGTGTAGTGCGGGTGAACTGGGAACGTCTGGAGGAGTCCCCGGTCCGGGAGGCCTTCAACTCACACCTCCGGCGGGGCTTCTCTGGCATCCCTGTGGAGGCTGGGGGCATTGAACCGGAGTGGGCGATGTTCAAAGCCTCCATTGCTAAAGCTGCGTCTGAGAGTTGTGGTCTCAAAGTCTTAGGTGCCTCAAGGGGCGGTAACCCTCGAACATCCTGGTGGACACCGGTGGTCAGGGGAGCCGTCCGATTGAAGAAGGAGGCCTTCCGGGACATGCTGTCCCGGGCGACTCCGGAGGCAGTTGCAAGGTACCGACAGGCCCGAAGGACTGCAGCCTCGGCTGTGGCAGAAGCAAAGCAGCGGGTGTGGGAGGAGTTCGGAGAAACCATGGAGAAGGACTTTCGGCTGGCGCCAAAGCGGTTCTGGAAGACCATCCGACACCTCAGGAGGGGAAAGCAGGGAACCATTCAAGCTGTATACAGTAAGGATGGGACGTTGTTGACCTCAACTGACAAGGTGATTGGGAGGTGGAAGGAGCACTTTGAGGAACTCCTGAACCCGACAAACCCACCCTACATAGTAGAGACAGGGCTGGAGGATGATGGGGGATCAGCATCAATCTCCCTGGCGGAGGTCACTGAGGTAGTCAAACAACTCCACAGTGGCAAAGCCCCAGGGGTTGATGAGATCCGCCCAGAAATGCTGAAGGCTTTGGGTGTTGAGGGACTGTCATGGATGACACGTCTTATCAACATTGCGTGGAGGTCGGGGACAGTACCTAAGGAGTGGCAGACCGGGGTGGTGGTTCCCCTGTTCAAAAAGGGGGACCGGAGAGTGTGTGCCAACTACAGAGGCATCACATTACTCAGCCTCCCCGGGAAAGTATACTCCAGGGTGCTGGAAAGGAGGGTTCGACCGATAGTCGAACCTCGGATTGAGGAGGAACAATGCGGTTTCCGGCCTGGTCGTGGAACAACGGACCAGCTTTTTACCCTCGCGAGGATCTTTGAGGGGGCCTGGGAGTATGCCAATCCGGTCTACACCTGTTTTGTGGTGTTCCCCGGGAGATACTGTGGGAGGTGCTGCGAGAGTATGGGGTGAGGGGGTCTCTACTCAGAGCCATCCAATCTCTGTACTCCCAAAGCGAGAGCTGTGTCCGGGTCTGCGGCAGTAAGTCGGACTCGTTTCCGGTGAGGGTTGGCCTCCTCCAAGGCTGCGCTTTGTCACCTATCCTGTTTGTGGTATTCATGGACAGGATCTCACGGCGTAGCCGCGGGGAGGGGGCTGCGGGTTGGTGGGCAGAGGATTGCATCACTGCTTTTTGCAGATGATGTGGTCCTGATGGCATCATCAGTCTGCGACCTGCAGCACTCATTGGATCGGTTCGCAGCCGAGTGTGAAGCGGCTGGGATGAGGATCAGCACCTCCAAATCTGAGGCCATGGTTCTCAGCAGGAAACCGATGGATTGTCTACTCCAGGTAGGGAATGAGTCTTTACCCCAAGTGAAGGAGTTCAAGTATCTTGGGGTCTTGTTCTCGAGTGAGGGTAAAATGGAACGAGAGATGGGCCGGAGAATTGGAGCAGCGGGTGCGGTGTTGCAGTCGCTCTATCGCACCGTTGTGACGAAGAGAGAGCTGAGCCAGAAGGCAAAGCTCTCAATCTACCGGTCTATCTTCGTTCCTACTCTCACCTATGGTCATGAAGGGTGGGTCATGACCGAAAGAACGAGATCGCGGATACAAGCGGCGGAAATGAGTTTCCTCCGGAGGGTGGCTGGCATCTCCCTTAGGGATAGGGTGAGAAGTTCAGCCATTCGTGAGGGACTCGGAGTAGAGCCGCTGCTTCTTTGCGTAGAAAGGAGCCAGTTGAGGTGGTTCGGGCATCTAGTAAGGATGCCACCTGGCCGCCTCCCCTAGGGAGGTGTTCCAGGCACGTCCAGCTGGGCGGAGGCCGCGGGGCAGACCTAGGACCAGGAGGGATTAATCTCCACACTGGCCTGGGAACGCCTTGGAATCCCCCAGTCAGAGTTGGTTAATGTGGCCCGGGAAAGGGAAGTTTGGGATGCCCTGCTTGAACTGCTACCTCCGCGACCCGACCCCGGACAAAGCGGATGACAATGATGATGATGATGATGATACAGGAGGCCTAGTTTAATATGTTATTATATTAGTTTAGATTATATTTATTGTTTTACATACAGGAGGCCCGGGATCCCCAGGCGGCCCTAAGGGTCCAGGAGAACCTTTCCGTTTCTGAAGATGAAAACAAACAGAACATAACGGTAATATCTTGGTTTATAGAAGGTCATACTACATGAATTATATATGAAGCTGCAGCCTCTGGCATGGAACTGGGGATAGATACAGGTTTAACCCATTGAAGAAAACATTTGAGAGATACAGGTTTCACCCATTGAAGAAACTTTTGAGAGATACAGGTTTCACTCATTGAAGAAAACATTTGAGAGATACAGGTTTAACCCATTGAAGAAAACATTTGAGAGAGCGTTCTGAGTGCAGTTGTTAATACGATGTGAAGGAGTACATACCGGCCATTTTGAAACCAGCATCTTGTAGATTTTATTTTTCTGCAGGGAAACAAGGTCAAATTTGTATTCTTACTTTGCATTAAACCTTTTTAAACACAGAGAAACGCTACATGGCTCTAAATATCTTATGAAATGGCTTAAGTCTGGAAGGGTTGAAACCGGGATTCAGAGGTGTCTCTGCTATAAATATTTATAACATTTATAATAATAATACAATACTTCATTTATTTAGCACTTTTCAGAACAAAGGTTACAAAGTGTATGTATGGTCTGCGTGGTGTTCTTTTCTCATGGACCTGTGCTTGATACTGTACACCACCTTAAAGGCCTCCCACTCTTCTTCATTGGTTTTGAACACGACGATGGCGGGCATCCCTGGAGGACCAATGGGCCCTCTGTATCCTGTTCTCCCCGTCCTGCCGATGCCCCCAGCGTAACCCTGACGACATCACAACAGCACAACAACAATTTGTGCACTGACTAAACAACACAACAACAGGGAATTAAAACATCAATAAAAAGATGGGCACCAAGATCCAATGTCTGATGGATTTGTGATATGATATACATTTAAAAAAGCAGAGTCGGTGGCTGGTTCATAAAAGCCTAACATATTTATATCTAAAGTACTTTGTTTTGTGATTAAATGTTTCGCCATATTTTTATCTATAATGTATTTTTTATTATGTGATTTTTACATTCTAAGCGACTCGTAACATTTGTTATTTACAAGGTACTTCATAAATTTCAAATTTACATTACATTACGACTGAATTACAAAAGTTAAAGATACTCAAATATTAATAGAAACAGTTTGTTAACTCAGAAAATAATATGTTAACACTGGTTCTAGTAGTTTGAGTTGATAAACTGTTTGATAACACAGGAACATGTTTGTACAGGTTGTAGTAGCTTGAGTTAATATTATTAGAAACAGTTTGATAACACAGTAACAATATGTTTGTACAGGTTGTAGTAGCTTGAGTTACTATCATTAGAAACAGTTTGATAACACAGAAACAATATGTTAATACAGGTTGTAGGAGCTTGAGTTAAAATCATATGTTAATACAGGTTGTAGCAGCTTGACTTAAAATGTTAATACAGGTTGTAGCAGCTTGAGTTAAAATCATGTTTATACAGGTTGTAGTAGCTTAAGTTAATATCAAATGTTTATACAGGTTGTAGTAGCTTGAGTTAATATGTTTATACAGGTTGTAGCAGCTTGAGATAATATCATATGTTTATACAGGTTGTAGCAGCTTGAGTTAATATCATATGTTTATACAGGTTGTGGTAGCTTAAGTTTACGTACTTTGTCACCTTTTGGTCCCGGAGGGCCTGTTAAACCAGGAGGGCCTTGTAGTCCCTGAAGAGACATCATGCATGACTACACATCATTACAAAACATAATCCATAATTACACATCATTTAATCAATTATATAACATATTCCACAATTACACATCATTATTTTAATTATATAACAAAATCCATCAACAGGGCCTTGTAGTCCCTGAGGAGATACCATCCATGATTACACATCATTATAAAACAGTATAACATAACTATAATATAACATCAGAATATGTTAGGCTATATATAACACAACCATAATATAACATAATTATATGTTAGGCTATATATAACATAACTATAATATAACATCATTATATGTTAGGCTATATATAACACAACTATAATATAACATCATTATATGTTAGGCTATATATAACACAACTATAATATAACATCATTATATGTTAGGCTATATATAACACAACTATATATAACACAGAATATGTTAGGCTATATATAACATAATATAATTATATGTTAGGCTATATATAACATAACTATAATATAACATCATTATATGTTAGGCTATATATAACACAACTATAATATAACATCATTATATGTTAGGCTATATATAACACAACTATAATATAACATCATTATATGTTAGGTTATATATAACACAACAATAATATAACATCATTATATGTTAGGCTGTATATAACATAACTATAATGTAACATCATTATATGTTAGGCTATATATAACATAATTATAATATAACTTCATTATATGTTAGACTATATACAGTATAACATATAGACTATATAATATTAACTATCTTTATAATATTACATCTTTATATGTAATATAGGCCATATGCAATATAACTGTAACATAATATCCTTATATGATAGGCTATTTATTACATAACTATAATATAATATCATTATATATAGGTTATATCTAACATAAGCATAATGACACATCATATATATAACATAACATATATATGACCATAATATGACATTACAATAAGTTATATAACAAAACTATAATATGACATCTTTATATGAGCTGTAATATGACCGTATTGGGATACATAGATAGCATAGCTTTAAATCGTTTTTTTAAAGCTGTACCAGTTCTAACGCCTGACAGACGTCAGTTGCACATATGGGTGTCATTTGAAACTACAGTTAAAAAACCTACCACAGGGGGTGCCAGTGTAAAACTCTAGTTTGTCTTTGAGGGCTCACCAAGAAGAAACAACCCCTCTTCTCTTCCATATTGGTCATTCTCTTTCTGTCTGTTTCTCCTTCTCTCTTTCACACACACACACACACACACACACACACACACACACACACACACACACACACACACACACACACACACACACACACACACACACACACACACACACACACACATGCACACACACAGACACACACACAAATGCACTCGCGCACATACACACACACACAAATGCACTCGCGCACATGCACACAAATGGACTCCTGCTTTCAAGGTGACATGAGGTCCTATTCGTCCTGCCTTGATCCAATAAGCTCAACAAACTCAATTTGGCTCGAGATCCTTCTAGTCTCCTTGATTGATGTGTATTTCCCTGCTGTGCTTCAGCAGTACAGCTCTGAATGCAGATCCCTGTGTCTGAGAGCGCTCTACGCTACCCTACTGTCTTTCTCCCTCTCTACCTTTACTTTAAGATTTCTCAGAGACATCGATGCTAACAGCATCCGAGCCCTCGGTGTGGTCGTTTCCCGGGTTACTTGGGAATAAAGGTGTGTGGTCGTTTCCCGGGATACTTAGGAATAAAGGTGTGTGATCAGTGATAGTTCAGTTACATTAGATTCTCAAAGAGGCATTAGGTTAGGGAGATGATGCAATGATTGACAGGCAGCCACCACAGTTCAGTTGGCATACAGCTTGCTGGGTGATACAAATAAAATGGCCACAATTGGATCCACAAATAGAAATGAAATAGCAAAGAGTTTCTTATAATTGGATCATAGCATTGTGTCAGTCAGAATAAATTAACCAATCGTTACCCTCTGTCCTCGGATCCCAGGCCTTAATCCCGCCCCGTGTCTGACGGTATATCTGGGCTGCTGATTGGACAGTGGGTCCCTCTGCGGTGGAGATCTGATGTCTGATTGGTTGTCCATCACCACACTGCTTCTGGTTTTTACTGATTCCACCGTGATGTCATCTAGTGTTGTTTCAACACCTTCCTCTTCCACATCTTCCTCTTCTTCTTCATTCTCTACCTCCATTGCCTCCTCGGTCTCCCCATCCATCTCTCCATCCTTCTCTAGTTCCATCTCTTCTCTGTCCATTTCTTTCTTATCTTCACTCTGGGTGGGGGGATTCTCTGGGTGGGCCAGTGGGCGGGGGGGACTTATACTCTCTCCATCCGTCTCTCCTCTGTAACTCCCTTCTTCTTCACTTTTCTCTCCATCCGTCTCTCCTCTGTAACTCACTTCTTCTCCAGCCTCAGGATGGGTGGTGAGGTTTGTAATCCCTGTCTCTACTGTGGGTATGGAGGGCTGCAGGTTTCCAGGGGAGATCAGAGTGTCCTCCATCCCAAGCAGGGAGCTTCTGTTTGGGCTTGAAGAGGCCGTGCCTCCCCTAGTCCTCCCAGACAGAAGGCCTGGCGCTGTGGGGCTTTCTGTATGGACCATTGGTTTTAAAACGGCCGTCTCAACGGTTGCCTGTGCTTTAGACCCACCAGGTGCCTCTAACAGTACATCTGACTCAGATGCACCAGGTGACATAGCTGTGTTTACATCACTTCCTGGATCGTGTGGCTCCCCTCCTTTTTCTGATTGGCTAGGGCTTGAGTAAGGTGCAACCCCATTGGTCTTCCCACTCTCAGGTACAGGAAGTAGAGGTTTGGATATTTCAGTAAGTCGCGTGTCTTTGTGTATCTCTGTGCTGCTGTTCCTGGGGGGTGTGCCTGTTCTAGCTCTGCTCTGAGGAGTGTTGGCCATGCTCACGTTAGCCCCTGGCCCCGTCTGGTCCAGGGTTCTGGCATTGTGTTTGGCTCGCGTGGTGGTTCTGGTTCTGGAAGTCTGTGGAGAATGATGCAGTGATGATGCAGCTGGATGGTCCAAAGCTCCAGTGCTGTTCTTTGAGGGGTTCTGATGTGCTACTCCTGTTCCAGCTCCAGCTGCCCTTACAGCTTCATCTGCCCTTACAGCTTCATCTCCCCTTCCAGCTCCTTCTCCCCTTTCAGCTCCAGCTGCCCTTACAGCTCCAGCTGCCCTCACACCTCCAGCTCCTCTTCCACCTCCAGCTGCCCTTACAGCTCCATCTCCTCTTCCACCTCCATCTCCCCTTACAGCTCCATCTCCTCTTCCACCTCCAGCTGCCCTTACAGCTCCATCTCCCCTTACAACTCCATCTCCTCTTCCACCTCCATCTCCCCTTACAGCACCATCTCCCCTTACAGCACCATCTCCCCTTACAGCTCCAGCTGCCCTTACACCTCCAGCTCCCCTTTCAGCTCCAGCTCCTCTTCCACCTCCAGCTGCCCTTACCGCTCCATCTCCCCTTACAGTTCCATCTCCCCTTACAGCTCCAGCTCCCCTTACACCTCCATCTCCCCTTACAGCTCCAGCTGCCCTTACACCTCCAGCTCCTCTTCCACCTCCATCTCCCCTTACAGCTCCAGCTGCCCTTACACCTCCAGCTCCTCTTACACCTCCATCTCCCCTTACAGCTCCAGCTCCCCTTACAGCTCCATCTCTTGTACCAGCTTCATTCACCTTAAAAGAGGACACGGAAATTAATGAAAGCTGAAGTCAGGAAGAGCTAAGGGGAGGAGAGGGGAGGAGAGGGGAGGGGAGGAGAGGAGAGGAGAGGAGAGGAGGGGAGGGGAGGGGAGGGGAGGGGAAGGGAGGAGGGGAGGGGAGAGGAGAGGAGAGGAGAGGAGAGGAGAGGAGAGGAGAGGAGAGGGGAGGGGAGGAGAGGAGAGGGAGAGGGGAGGGGAGGGGAGGGAGGGGGAGAGGGAGGGAGGAGGGGAGGAGAGGGAGGAGAGAGAGAGGAGGGGAGATATGATAGTATACCTTTGTGTTGTCAGTCTGTGATTGACAGGTAGAGCCGAGGTCCGGACAGTGATGTCTGACTGCAGAGGAATCCCCGATCACAAAGGTCATCTGCTGAATGGAGCCCTGGAGAAGATACAGCCACACCTTAACAATCACAACCCTACTACAACATTACACTTAGAAGTAGAACCCTAATATCAAATTACACGTATACATAGAACCCTAATAACTGTAGAGTTTAGCTGCTGTCATTTAACACACATGTAGCTGTGTGTAAAATGACAGCACAGTACTGCACTGGGAGAGTATCACTTTTCATCATACCCTGAAGTGGTTGCAAGCTGCATACAAATACAATAGACCTTATGTAATCAAATCCAACAGAGTGACCAAGCAGCTACACAAGGACAAAACGAACAGGAATGTGCGGCTGTTCTTCAGAAAGTGTTTGGAATGGAAAGAGTATTCAAGTTATCAGAAGTACAAATCCATCAGTAGGAAGTGTTTTAGTGTTTCATTGAAGTTGATGAAAAGCTCAATATTCCTCATTAGCCAAAGGCACTTGCGTGTAATTGACTATGCTTTGCTTTACAGATTCTCACATCTTCTCTCTACAGTTCATAGCTGTTAAGGTCAGTTCACCAGTTAATAAAGTATTTCCTCTGAAACAGACAAATTATTTCCTCCACTGAGCAAACGTCAATTATATGAAAGCATTTAATCCAATTTAGACTTGATGTCTGGATTTTAAATCAAGGACTCATTCAGGTAAATCCTTCTGTCTCACTTTGATGATGTCACATAACATGTTTCAATTCCATACATTCCCATGAGAGAATCCACAATGACACAGGACCAGGACCAGACATACATAGCGTTATGTCTCCATGGGAACAACTCCTAACCTCTGCTCATTCTACAGATTACACAATCACAACTCCTAACCTCTGAGAGATTACACACTGACACAATCACAACTCCTAACCTCTGAGAGATTACACACTGACACAATCACAACTCCTAACCTCTGAGAGATTACACACTTGACACAATCACAACTCCTGAACCTCTGAGAGATTACACACTGACACAATCACAACTCCAAACCTCTGAGAGATTACACACTGACACAATCACAACTCCTAACCTCTGAGAGATTACACACTGACACAACCACACTGACACAACCACAACTCCTAACCTCTGAGAGATAACACACTGACACAATCACAACTCCTAACCTCTGAGAGATTACACACTGACACAATCACAACTCCTAACCTCTGAGAGATTACACACTGACACAATCACAACTCCTAACCTCTGAGAGATTACACACTGACACAATCACAACTCCTAACCTCTGAGAGATTACACACTGACACAATCACAACTCCTAACCTCTGACAGATTACACACTGACACAACCACAACTCCTAATCTCTCCTCTCATTGGCCAGAAGTAGAACCTCTGTCTCCAGGGTTCTCTGTCTGAGTGGAACCTCTGTCTCCAGGGTTATCTGACTGAGTAGAACCTCTGTCTCCAGGGTTATTTGACTGAGTAGAACCTCTGTCTCCAGGGTTATCTGACTGAGTAGAACCTCTGTCTCCAGGGTTCTCTGTCTGAGTGGAACCTCTGTCTCCAGGGTTATCTGACTGAGTAGAACCTCTGTCTCCAGGGTTCTCTGTCTGAGTGAAACCTCTGTCTCCAGGGTTATCTGACTGAGTAGAACCTCTGTCTCCAGGGTTATCTGACTGAGTAGAACCTCTGTCTCCAGGGTCTCTGTCTGAGTAGAACCTCTGTCTCCAGGGTTCTCTGTCTGAGTGGAACCTCTGTCTCCAGGGTTATCTGACTGAGTAGAACCTCTGTCTCCAGGGTTCTCTGTCTGAGTAGAACCTCTGTCTCCAGGGTTCTCTGTCTGAGTAGAACCTCTGTCTCCAGGGTTCTCTGTCTGAGAAACCTCTGTCTCCAGGGTTCTCTGTCTGAGTAGAACCTCTGTCTCCAGGGTTCTCTATGCTGAGTTTCCCCTCGTGTCACTCACGAACGTTGTCTTGACAACGTGAAAGGTGCTGGCCCTCCTCCACATCACACGCCCGTGTCAAATAATAAAAAAGCTCTGCTTGGGCCGGAGCAGGGAATACTTCAATCTCTGAAGAACAACATGTGCTGACCACAGAAAGAGGGACAAGGCACCTAACCAAACCCCTAACAGTGAAGGTGCTGCTTCACCAAACCCCTAACAGTGAAGGTGCTGCTTCACCAAACCCCTAACAGTGAAGGTGCTGCTTCACCAAACCCCTAACAGTGAAGGCGATGGTGCTGCTGCCATCATCCACTCACTAAACCCCTAACAGTGAAGGTGATGGTGATGCTGCCATCATCCACTCACCAAACCCCTAACAGTGAAGGTGATGGTGGAGAGAGGAGAGAAAAAGAGGGGACAACAGGGAGAGGAGAGAGGGAAAGAGGGGGAGAGGAGAGGGGAGAGGAGAGAGGGAAAGAGGGGAGAGTGGGGAGGAGAGGAGATGAGAGGAGAGGAGAGAGTGAAAGTGTTTCACTCTTTCCAGATGGGGTCCTCCATCTGAGACAGTCCAGGAGGAAATAACTGTACACAAACACTAAAGACCAACATCAACACCAACACTGCCCCTCAAACACTAAAGACCAACATCAACACCAACACTTCCCCACAAACACTAAAGACCAACATCAACACCAACACTGCCCCACAAACACTAAAGACCAACATCAACACCAACACTGCCCCACAAACACTAAAGACCAACATCAACACCAACACTGCCCCACAAACACTAAAGACCAACATCAACACCAACACTGCCCCACAAACACTAAAGACCAACATCAACACCAACACTGCCCCTACAAACACTAAGGACCAACATCAACACCAACACTGCCCCACAAACACTAAAGACCAACATCAACACCAACACTGCCCCACAAACACTAAAGACCAACATCAAGGCAGCACTGCCCACAAACACTAAAGACCAACATCAACACCCAACACTGCCCCACAAACGCTGACCATACATCAACACCAACACTGCACAAACACTAAAGACCAACATCAACACCAACACTGCCCCACAAACACTAAAGACCAACATCAACACCAACACTGCCCCACAAAGAGCTAGAAGGAACCCACTAGTCTTGGATATCTATTCCCCTATATTAATAAAGGATAAATCCACAGATAGCATTACATTGTGGCCCTCATCCTGTTTATAGAGCAGCTTTTGATGGATCATAACTACTGTCATAAAGCAGGATGTAATCAAACACAGCCCACGATGAATGTGGACTCAAACCGTCAAGGCAGCGTTTGATATCAGTAGTTACAATGAACAAAGCTTCACCTATCAACGCTGAAATATATCGAACAACAGCATCATATGGTTAATATTAACAGATTAAAAAATTATCAATTAAGAGTAGGACAGGTTTGATGATAGCAGATTAATATAGGGGTAATTAACAGTATGAGGTTTGATATTAGCAGATTAATAAAGGATAAATCCACAGAATCATATGGTGGACATTAGCAGATAAAATCACAGACAGATTTACAGCGACCTGAAAGAGCTGATATTAGCAGATGTAATCTGATATACGACAGATGTAATCTGATATACGACAGATGTAATCTGATATACGTCAGATGTAATGTGATATACGACAGATGTAATGTGATATACGACAGATGTAATCTGACATACGACAGATGTAATGTGATATACGACAGATGTAATCTGACATACGACAGATGTAAGACATACAGCAAGCAGGGTTGATATTATGTGACAGTATATAGAAGACTTGAGCCCTAATCTGATATACGAAACACAATCTTGTAATCTGTATTACATACAGTATAATATACTGATATACACAGTATTAATCTGTATAACATATGTAATCTGATATACATACAGTATAATATGTAATGTACACAGTACTACAGATGTAATGTGACGGTAATGTACACAGTACTACATACAGTAGAATATACTGTAATGTACACAGTATGTACATCTGATATAACAGATGTAATGTGACATACGACAGATGTAATCTGATATGTGATATATATAATGTTATACACAGTATGTAATGTGACATACGTAGATGTAATCTGACATACAGTATAATATAATGTAATGTAATCTGTATAATATACGACAGTACTACATACAGTATAATATAATGTGATGTACACAGTATTAATACAGTATAATATAATGTGATGTACACAGTATTACAAGCAGGGTATTACATGTATAATATAATGTGTACACAGTACTACATAGTATAATATAATGTGATGTACACAGTATTACATACATGGTACACAGTACTTACAGTATAATATAATGTGATGTACACAGTATTAATACAGTATAATATAATGTATGTACACAGTATTACATACAGTATAATATATGTAATATTACATACAGTATAATATAATGTAATGTACACAGTACTACATACAGTATAATATAATGTAATGTACACAGTACTATATATATATACTGTATACACAGTACTACATACAGTATAATATAATGTGATGTACACAGTATTACATACAGTATAATATAATGTAATGTACACAGTATTACATACAGTATAATATAATGTAATGTACACAGTACTACATACAGTATAATATAATGTGATGTACACAGTATTACATACAGTATAATATAATGTAATGTACACAGTATTACATACAGTATAATATAATGTAATGTACACAGTATTACATACAGTATAATATAATGTAATGTACACAGTACTACATACAGTATAATATACTGTGATATTACATAAAATACTTACAGTGACTAGCAGTAGCAGCAGGAGAGACAGCTCCTCCATCTCCACAGACAGAGGATACACACACACACACACACACACACACACACACACACACACACACACAACCTCTCTGACTCAGGTCACTGACTGTTTAAACAACTCTCTCTCTCACACACACTCAAACACACACAAACGTACGCACACACACACACACACACACACACACACACACACACACACACACACACACACACACACGCACACACAATTTATCTACCTATCTGACTAAAGAGCGTAACCAAACACAAACGATTTTCTATATTATTTCTCTATTTCTATATTATTCTGTCTGTCTGTCTGTCTGTCTGTCTGTCTGTCTGTCTGTCTGTCTGTCTGTCTGTCTGTCTGTCTGTCTGTCTGTAGGACTGGCCCGTCACACACAGGCACACACACACACACACACACACACACACCAACAGACACACACACAGACAGACTCCCTGTCGGAGCGTTGATAAGACACGCCCCCTGTCTGAGGAGGGCACGGATAGGACTGCTAAGGTCACACAGTCTGCCTGGCACCGGAACCAGCCGGAGAACACACACACACACACACACACACACACACACACACACACACAGCCACACACTCACACACACGCACACACACACACACTCAGACACACACAAGCACACACACACACACACACACACACACACACACACACACACACACAGCCACACACTCTCTCTTCAGCTGGTAAGAGTGTCTCTCCCTTCTCTCTTTCCAACTCCGACCCAGTAATCTGAATAATCCGTTTCGCTCTTTCCAATTCCGACCCAGTAATCTGAATAATCCGTTTCTCTCTTTCCAAC
>JAPMUY010010616.1:75000-100000 GCA_026901105.3 Galaxias olidus
TGTAGAGGCAGACAGCAGAGGAGTGAGACAGCAGGGACAGAGTGAGACAGTGTAGAGGCAGACAGCAGAGGAGTGAGACAGCAGGGACAGAGTGAGACAGTGTAGAGGCAGACAGCAGAGGGGTGAGACAGCAGGGACAGAGTGAGACAATCTAGAGACAGCAGAGGGGTGAGACAGCAGGGACAGAGTGAGACAGTGTAGAGCAGAGGAGGAGTGAGACAGCAGGGACAGAGTGAGACAGTAGAGGCAGACAGCAGAGGAGTAGCAGGGAGAGAGGCAGACAGCAGAGGGGTGAGACAGCAGGGACAGAGTGAGACAGTGTAGAGGCAGACAGCAGAGGGGTGAGACAGCAGGGACAGAGTGAGACAGTGTAGAGACAGAGTGAGCAGACAGCAGAGGGTGAGACAGCAGGGACAGAGTGAGACAGTGTAGAGGCAGACAGCAGAGGGGTGAGACAGCAGGGACAGAGTGAGACAGTGTGAGACAGCAGGGAGAGAGTGAGACAATCTAGAGACAGCAGAGGGGTGAGACAGCAGGGACAGAGTGAGACAGTGTAGAGGCAGACAGCAGAGGAGTGAGACAGCAGGGACAGAGTGAGACAGTGTAGAGGCAGACAGCAGAGGGGTGAGACAGCAGGGACAGAGTGAGACAGTGTAGAGGCAGACAGCAGAGGGGTGAGACAGCAGGGACAGAGTGAGACAGTGTAGAGGCAGACAGCAGAGGGGTGAGACAGCAGGGACAGAGTGAGACAGTGTAGAGGCAGACAGCAGAGGAGTGAGACAGCAGGGACAGAGTGAGACAGTGTAGAGGCAGACAGCAGAGGAGTGAGACAGCAGGGACAGAGTGAGACAGTGTAGAGGCAGAGACAGCAGACAGAGTGAGCAGACAGGAGTGAGACAGCAGGGACAGAGTGAGACAGTGTAGAGGCAGACAGCAGAGGAGTGAGACAGCAGGGACAGAGTGAGACAGTGTAGAGGCAGACAGCAGAGGAGTGAGACAGCAGGGACAGAGTGAGACAGTGTAGAGGCAGACAGCAGAGGAGTGAGACAGCAGGGACAGAGTGAGACAGTGTAGAGGCAGACAGCAGAGGAGTGTAGAGGCAGACAGCAGAGGGTGAGACAGCAGGGACAGAGTGAGACAGTGTAGAGGCAGACAGCAGAGGGGTGAGACAGCAGGGACAGAGTGAGACAGCAGGGAGAGATCTAGAGACAGCAGAGGAGTGAGACAGCAGGGAGAGAGTGAGACAGTGTAGAGGCAGACAGCAGAGGAGTGAGACAGCAGGGACAGAGTGAGACAGTGTAGAGGCAGACAGCAGAGGAGTGAGACAGCAGGGACAGAGTGAGACAGTGTAGAGGCAGACAGCAGAGGGGTGAGACAGCAGGGACAGAGTGAGACAGTGTAGAGGCAGACAGCAGAGGAGTGAGTTGATAGACAGCAGCTTCTCGGGTGGGTGTGAACTCTCCCATCCTGCTGACACAGTGAGAGGGGAACAAACAGCTGAGGTCAAGCTGAACTGCAGAGTGGAGAGGAGAGCCCGCAGCCTCTCTAAGTAAACCTCAGCGCTTTGAAATAGAACTAGAGGTGTGCTTCTTTCTGGAATGATCTAACATACTGTACCAGTACTGTAAGTGGGGCAATCTATTGAGGACTGATACCTATATGTTGAGAACATTTTATGATATACACAGTCTAGGGATTTAAATTACTCAAAAGCCCTTTCCATGCTCGTCGAAATTTTTATTTTTATTTTTTTAAAGTCTAGAATTTCAAGGAACACTCATTTGATCTGACAACCGGGGCAAGGAAACTATCTTTAGCCTTCAGGAGTGAAGCGTAGAGTCGTATCTTATGTTAAATAGTCTATTATTGTTACATAGTGTCGTATCTTATGTTAAATAGTCTATTATTGTTACATAGTGTCATATCTTATGTTAAATAGTCTTTTATAGTTACATGGTGTCATATCTCATGTTAAATAGTCTTTTATAGTTACATGGTGTCATATCTTAGGTGAAGTAATATTTTATGTTCAGTAGTATGGGGTAGAGTCACATCTAATATTTTAAATTAGTTAATAAGCACCAATGTTCTGATTGTCATAGTGACTGTACCGTTGTCCAAAGGCTATGTGAGCGGGTAGCATCAGTGTGGAGTACTGTCCTAGGTCAAAGGTCAGGCCGCCATGCTGGTTCTTTGTGGCAGACACATTGAAGTGCGCTGATGACTGCATGTTCAACAGCTTCAAGACATCCACTTCTACTGAAATAAGAAACAGAGAAACACAAACACATCTATCAGTTAATCTATGAAACTAATAAAGGTACACATTTTGTTTATGTAATGTACATTTTATTGAGACAGAAAGTATGGTGCTCCAAGTCATAACACCGCCCCTCCCCGCTCCCCCAGCCTCAGAAACCAGCGTCTCCCTCTCACTACAGCAGCATCCAATCAGTGGTCACTGGAACAGGTGCAGCAGCACTGACATTACCTAGGAAACACTAGACCGGCCCCGCCGCCATCCGAGATCAAAGAACTAGACTCCTGTGTGAGAGGACCTGTGGTGGAATCTACTCGAGAAGTCTGCCTACCACATCTAGACTACAGGCTCTGTGCTGTACCAAAACATATAGGATATACTGCTACGCTATATGGTATAACCTTTATCACAGTATTCACTTACAATATACTACGATATATAATATAACCTTTATAAAAATATACACTTACAATATACTACGTTATATAATGTAACGTTTAAAACACTATACACTTAGAATATACTGCTACATTATAACAATATAGGAACAGCTCATTCTCAAAAAAAACCTGATTGTTCATAACCCCTTGATTTAAGCTTCGAAAAGTAAAATAATATAACCTATGTTCACCACACATCCTGTGACATAACTGTTAGTATTTACTGACTTACTATAAAATAATATAACCTATGTTCACCACACATCCTGTGACATAACTGTTAGTATTTATTGACTTACTGTGGGTCCCTCGGGCGGACGAGCAGTCCTCATCAGGAAGGAGCCAGCACAAAGATGGAGGAGCCTGTCTCTCTGACAGAACTCCATGTAAACCCACTACGGGCCATAGAACCAGCAGGAGGGCCGTCTGGAACACAGGGGGCCTACCAGAACCAGTACTGTCCAACCTTCTCCTAATGCTTCCCATGTCCTAACAACCCCGGAATGTTCTGCCTGTGTGTGGTGCTGTAGCTCTTAAGCAGGGCACGGTGGTACTGACGGGATTGACTGTCCTGGACCTCAGTTAGACCTAGAAGAGGCTGGCCAAGGTGGGGTTAGGGTTAGAGACACTGTCAGGACAGTGTAAACTTTGATTTACTGGAATAACTGAGATCACCCCCTAACCTCTCTCTCACACACACACACACTCTCTCTTTCCCCATAAAAACAATCCTCACATTATCAAAGAAAAACACACACTCACCACAAAAATGCTCTCTCACAACCAAACTAGAGGTCTCACCTAGCTCTCTCTCTCTCCATGCCCCCCCCCCCCCCCCCCCCAGTCTACCCACACAGACACACACACACACACACACACACACACACATTACACAGAGTTTGGCGGCATGGACAAGAACCATAACAACTGGACAACACACTAAAATGTTCATAGGTGCTGGTGTGTGATGTGTGATTTACAGTGATCTTCATAGGTCTCCTGTTTGTAAGGATAGTGGAGGTCTAGTGAGTAGAACTACTACCTGGTGTGTACTGGGGATGGGCACGATTATTCCAATATTCGATTATTCGAAATGATGTGGGTATTCGAATATAGATGCAGTTATTTATTTATGTTTTTGCCTAAAGTTAATTTAAATATTATTCATTAGCGATTTTGATTACATACTGTTTATAACGTGTACACCAATGCCTACGAAATATGTAAAAAGTAGAAAGAAAAAGCACAATTTCAATGCATTAGATACATTTTCCCTGCTTTCCACATCAAGTAGTTTAAACTCGGAGGCAGCGCGCCAACTGAAGGCACGAGAGCACTCTATGCTAGTGCGCTGGATCACCGATACCAACACTTGCGCTTTGTAGCGCCGACCCTATGCTCAGAGATCAAAGAAAATCTGTTCAAATGAGTCAGAGTAAGAAATGTTCAGAAATTGGAAAAGGAATGTTTATTTAGCGAAAGCCAGATCACGGAAGCCCTTCAGGCTACATTACAAGTGCGCTATAGCGCAACAACAACAACAACAACAATAAAAAATAAAATAAAATATAGAGGCATATATATTTTTTTTCATTCATATAATCTTTTAATTTTGGTTAACCGACTAACCGAAATATTTTTGATAGAATATTCGAATAATGATATGGTCTAAAATGCCCATCCCTAGTGTGTTCTGTAATGCTGTAGATCAGAGGTGCCTCGCCAATCACCATAATAGGGTGTATGCGTTAGATAAAGAACCTATTTTGTACTGTGCTGTTATTTTATGTTTAAATGTGAAACATTTATGAATAACTAACAATGTATGTATGTAATTATGAATAATATCACTGGGCGGTGGCCAAGAAGCATGAACCCCCATTAAAACAATTATAATATCTATCTGTAAAAATCATGAATTAAGTCTCTTCAACAGTTGACAGCTACAGTCATGTACTTGTCTAAACACATACAAACTCCATTTATGTACAAATGTATTAATTACAATGTTGAAATTCATCAATATGCATGTTCAAGGCCATAGCCAGGATTTTGGGAAAAACTGAGGTAATCTGGTCATGAGTCCTTGTTCGAGAATTTCAGTAAGACTACAGTAAAAATCTATGCATTTGAATGAATTTGAGTAACACAAATCACTAACGAAATCATGTCAGACTTTGTCAGAGTTGACACATTAATTCTATTCGTCTAATTTTCCTTTAACACAAGATAAGTCACAAATATGGCCAATATTGAAATTACTCTTCTGTTCAGTTTCTCATTGCATTGAAATCCCTTTCACCGTTTAACAAATTGTCAAAGTATCTTTCAGGTTTGGCTATCTTTCAGGGCTGCCTGACAAGTGTTCAAAAACTCATTACTACAGTATAGTCCTTCACTAGATTATTTTTTTCCCTTTCTCTTGCTATCTTCTCCTCTTATCTCTCTCTTCTTGGAAGAACCTGGTCTCTCACTCTCTTTTTCTGTACCAGCTGCCATTCTTATCTCTATTTCCTTCTGACTCCAATAGAACTTTTTTAAATAAAAAAAAACTAAAAATCATTTCAGTTACATATATGGAGATTGTTGTCGTCATCATCATCATCATCATCTTCATCCGCTTTGTCCGGGGTCGGGTCGCGGAGGTAGCAGTTCCAGCAGGGCATCCCAAACTTCCCTTTCCCGGGCCACATTAACCAGCTCTGACTGGGGGATTCCAAGGCGTTCCCAGGCCAGTGTGGAGATATAATCCCTCCACCTGGTCCTAGGTCTGCCCCGCGGCCTCTGCCCAGCTGGACTTGCCTGGAACACCTCCCTAGGGAGGCGGCCAGGTGGCATCCTTACTAGATGCCAGAACCACCTCAACTGGCTCCTTTCTACGCAAAAAAGAAGCGGCTCTACTCCGAGTCCCTCACGAATGGCTGAACTTCTCACCCTATCCCTAAGGGATATGCCAGCCACCCTCCGGAGGAAACTCATTTCCACCGCTTGTATCCGCGATCTCGTTCTTTCGGTCATGACCCACCCTTCATGACCATAGGTGAGAGTAGGAACGAAGATAGACCGGTAGATTGAGAGCTTTGTCTTCTGGCTCAGCTCTCTCTTCGTCACAACGGTGCGATAAAGCGACTGCAACACCGCACCTGCTGATCCAATTCTCCGGCCCATCTCTCGTTCCATTTTCCCCTCACTCGAGAACAAGACCCCGAGATACTTGAACTCCTTCACTTGGGGTAAAGACTCATTCCCTACCTGGAGTAGACAACAGTTCCTCCTCAATCCGAGGTTCGACTATCGGTCGAACCCTCCTTTCCAGCACCCTGGAGTATACTTTCCCGGGGAGGCTGAGTAATGTGATGTCTCTGTAGTTGGCACACACTCTCCGGTCCCCCTTTTTGAACAGGGGAACCACCACCCCCGTCTGCCACTCCTTAGGTACTGTCCCCGACTTCCACGCAATGTTGATAAGACGTGTCATCCATGACAGTCCCTCAACACCCAGAGCCTTCAGAATTTCTGGGCGGATCTCATCAACCCCTGGGGCTTTGCCACCGTGGAGTTGTTTGACTACCTCAGTGACCTCCGCCAGGGAGATTGATGCTGATCCCCCATCATCCTCCAGCTCTGTCTTTACTATAGAGGGTGGGTTTGTCGGGTTCAGGAGTTCCTCAAAGTGTTCCTTCCACCTCCCAATCACCTTGTCAGTTGAGGTCAACAACGTCCCTTCCTTACTGTATACAGCTTGGATGGTTCCCTGCTTTTCCCTCTTGAGGTGTCGGATGGTCTTCCAGAACCGCTTTGGTGCCAGCCGAAAGTCCTTCTCCATGGTTTCTCCGAACTCCTCCCACACCCGCTGCTTTGCCTCTGCCACGGCCGAGGCTGCAGTCCTTCGGGCCTGTCGGTACCTTGCAACTGCCTCCGGAGTCTCCCGGGATAACATATCCCGGAAGGCCTCCTTCTTCAATCGGACGGCTCCCCTGACCACCGGTGTCCACCAGGATGTTCGAGGGTTACCGCCCCTTGAGGCACCTAAGACCTTGAGACCACAGCTCTCAGACGCAGCTTTAGCAATGGAGGCTTTGAACATCGCCCACTCCGGTTCAATGCCCCCAGCCTCCACAGGGATGCCAGAGAAGCCCCGTCGGAGGTGTGAGTTGAAGGACTCCCGGACCAGGGACTCCTCCAGACGTTCCCAGTTCACCCGCACTACACGTTTGGGCTTACCAGGTCTGTCCAGAGGCTTCCCCCGCCACCTGACCCAACTCACCACCAGATGGTGATCAGTCGACAGCTCTGCCCCCCTCTTCACCCGAGTGTCCAAAACATATGGCCTCAGGTCCGATGATACGATAACAAAATCGATCATCGACCTTCTGCCTAGGGTGCTCTGGTACCAGGTACACTTATGAGCATCCTTATGTTCGAACATGGTGTTTGTTATGGCCATTCCATGACTAGCACAGAAGTCCAATAACAAGCCACCACTCAGGTTCAGATCAGGGAGGCCGTTCCTCCCAATCACGCCTCTCCAAGTGTCTCCATCATTGCCCACATGTGCGTTGAAGTCCCCCAGCAAGACTACAAAGTCCCCCTCAGGAGCCCCATACAAGGCTCCATCCAGGGTCTCCAAAAAGGCCGAATACTCCGAACTGTTGTTCGGTGCATACGCACAGACAACAGTCAGAGTTTTCCCCCCCATGACCCGCAGGCGTGGGGAGGCGACCCTCTCGTCCACTGGGGTGAACTCCAACATAGAGGCACTTAGCCGGGGACTTGTGAGTATCCCCACACCAGCCTTGCGCCTCTCACCCTGGGGAACTCCGGAGAAGAATAGAGTCCAACCCCTATCCAGGAGTGAGGTTCCAGAGCCGAGGCTGTGCGTAGAGGTAAGCCCCACCAGATCCAGCTGGTAGCGCTCCACCTCCCGCACAAGCTCCGGCTCCTTCCTTCCCAGAGAGGTGACGTTCCACGTCCCCAAAGCCAGCCTCTGCCACCCGGGTCCGATCCGTTGAAAACCTCTGCCTTCACTGCCACCTTTCTGGCAGCGCACCCGACCCCCCTGGTTTTACCCGCGGGTGGTGAGCCCACGGGACGGAGAAGGAGAGATGTTGGTTTTGACCACGTTGCTTTTTCGGGCTATGCCCGGCCGGGCTCCGTGGCAAGCCCGGCCACCAGGCGCTCGCTGACGGGTCCTCCTCCTGGGCCTGGCTCCAGAAGGGGACCCCGGGCTTCCTCCGGGCCGGGTATCATCCTCTCTTATAGTTCTATCCATGAGGGTTTTTGAACCATTCTTTGTCCGGCCCCTCGCCCGAGACCAATTTGCCATGGGAGACCCTACCAGGAACACAAGGTTCCAGACAACACAGCCCCCAGGTTCATAGGGACACACAAACCTCTCCACCACGATAAGGTGATGGTTCCTGGAGAGGAGAAGAGGAGATTGTATAATTTAGAAACATGTCATCATCGTCATCGGACAAAATAGCAGCATTTTCATTCATTAATAAATAGCATTATTAATATTTATGAAAAACTGGTGTTTCCAATAGTTTATCCACCCTGAATAAGCAGCAAATCCAAAATTTACATTGACCTACATTTTAAATGCATTGATTATTATATTTGAGCAAGAATTATAATATATTTTAAAGAACAGGTACTGCCGAAGAGGAAACACTGTCACAAATACCTGCTGTCTCTCTATTCAGCCTTTCATTCGCCTTCTCCTTCTCTTTTTGTCTCCTGTCTTGCAACCGCTATCCCAGTGAAGAAAGTAAACACTGTTGGCTAGCTTACTGAGTTAGCCTTCTAACTTTTAACTTTCTAACATTTTCTCTCGTCAAAATGTAACCGAACTTCAGAGCAATATTTAGCCCACTTGCCGACAAGCTAGTCTAACAATTCTAATACCAATGGATTCCTCTGGTTGTGTAGTTTCATGTGATGACAATAGTCGCGCTATCTTAAATGAGCCCGCTAGAGCTCGCGTGTAACAGAGCAAATTGTATGGGGAGAAAAGAAAGAAATACTTGAAAAAATATTGAGGACATGATCTCGGTGTCCTCAATGGTAACCACGGCTCTACATTATTGACAAGTTATTTACAATTAGACGGATGTGATTATTCACGAGTTTGTATTACATTCAACAACCTTTAGCTTTAATGCATTACTGTTATGTTTCCGAAGCAACATTTTACAAAATACGCTGTAAAAAAAAAGCACTAAATTTAAAGATTTGGCTGGCGACCTGGCTGGAGACTAGAGAAACAATGCAACTATTAAAACAAAGTCCACGCGCACCACAGCCGCATCGTGTCCATTGACAAAGTTTGAATGTGTTCATATATCGCAGCAGATGCAATCAGATTATTCACTATATAAAATTAGATTTTTGTTGAAGGTTGCTGAGGTCTTCTACTTGAAATAAACGCTATGGTCTGCGAAAAAGTAGTATTGCCATGGCAATACTTGTTTGAGAAGTAGTATTGCCATGGCAACACTGGCACTACTGACGGCGGCGGCCATGCTGTAGATCCTGTCTTAGACAGGGACTACCCAGCAGCTGACCCCACATGACCCCTCTCCATGGAATCCTCTGGAAAACAATCTCCTCAATACATGCAGTTCAGTTAAAAAATAAAAAGTCCAAGACAATTCATCATTTTTAATCATACTTTTTTTTTCTCTTTTGATAGATATGCAAACACATGTTTTCATCAAATCAAAGACAGGCTTCTATTGAATTACAATATAAACAGGACAATAAATCAGACATAGAATTATTTATACAATCTTTTCTACATATTGAACAGAAAACCAGCACACGCTCTCTGCTGAGGTTGGCCTCCCAGACAGGGTAGACTCTAGGCTATATTCCCGCGGCTATAATCCTTAATTTCTCTCCAATTTTGACGTTTAAAGATAAAACTACACAGCTCAAAAACAAGGTTGGGTTTATGTGTTCAAAATGGCCTTCACTGCCATAGAGTGACCTTCACTGAGTTAGTGTGCAGGTCCATTCAAATGACCTGGGACTGACCAGAGCCTTAAATGGTGAAAATGATCCTGTCAATGATTCGGCCAACCATGGTTGGCAAGCGACACTCGATAGGCGATAATTCTTTCAACAAGTGGCTCTAGTTCAAACTGTACATCTAAGTTCCTATTTACTTAAATAAGAAGACCATTCCATGTTCAAGTTCTGTTATTTCTGTTTCTATGGTTTTAACCGTCTATAGGAGTCTGGCTGTCAGGCTCCACCCTCTCAGACAAACCACAGGTCTCTAGATTCACATGCCCCACTACATCCACACGTTAGAACAGAGCTCCACCCTCTCAGACAAACCACAGGTCACTACATCAACACGTTAGAACAGAGCTCCACCCTCTCAGACAAAACACAGGTCTCTAGATTCACATGCCCCACTACATCAACACGTTAGAACAGAGCTCCACCCTCTCAGACAAAACACAGGTCTCTAAATTCACATGCCCCACTACATCAACACGTTAGAACAGAGCTCCACCCTCTCAGACAAAACACAGGTCTCTAGATTCACATGCCCCCACTACATCAACACGTTAGAACAGAGCTCCACCCTCCCACCAACCACAGGTCACTACATCCACCTCTACATGTACGTCAGAGAAATGTAAGAAGACTCTTCTCAGTGAACAATCAAGCTGGAAGGTTCCAATGCGGGGAACATAAACAATTGCTTGGCTTGAGAAGATTATTATGAATATAATCCTATTTAAAGTTTGCAGAGATTTTGTCTGTCAACACACACACAGGCACATTGAACCTTCATCAACATCATCGTCATCATCATCATCACTCTGAGATTAACCTTAATGTATTTACAGAACATTACAACACAAGGTGACTTCGTTTTCTAAAATCCAGCATTTTAAACCTAACATGTAAAAAAACAAAACAACGTATGAATCTTCTGGCTATAATTTGCATCACGTGTATGATGGGACATTTATCTTTTCTGAATCTTAATCATCGTCTGTCACATATAAGGAAGGCAGCACATCGTTAAAGACACATCGGAGGTTCTATGTACAGCAAGACTAGAATGGCTTCAGTCCACACCTGCTCATCCCATACCAAACCCACTACTGCTATGCTAGCACCACGTATACTACTGCTGTGCCAGCACCACCCCCACTACTGCAGTGCTAGCGCTACCTATGCTACTGCTGTGCTAGCACTACCTATGCTACTGCTGTGCTAGCACCACCCCCTCTACTGCTGTGCTAGCACTACCTATACTACTGCTGTGCAAGCGCTACCTATACTGCTGCTGTGCTAGCGCCACCCCCCTACTGTCATGCTAGCGCCACCTACGCTACTGCTGTGCTCCACCTATACCCTATGCTACTGTCGTGCTAGCGCCACCTATACCCTTTGCTACTGCCGTGCTAGCGCCACCTAGACCCTATGCTACTGCAGTGCCAGCTCCACTTTTACCCTATGCTACTGCCGTGCTAGTGCCACCTACACCCTATGCTACTCTCATGCTAGATCCACCTTTACCCTATGCTACTGTGGTGCTAGCTCTACCTTTACCCTGTGTTAGCTCCCCCAACACACACACTGAAGGCTTACATCCCCACTCTGCGCTACAGCTGCGCCAGCTCCCACAACACATACACTGAAGACCAACACCACCATGCTAAGCTACAGTTGTACTACCGCATCCACCCTATGCTACAGCAGTGCTAGCTCCCCACACACAGACTCGCCTAAGACTAACACCTGCACCCTACTCTACACAGCGGTGCTAGCACATTCATCCTATGCCACAGCTGTGCTAGCAGCCCCACCTAAGGCTACAGCTATGCTAGCACGTCCACAAAATAAGTTTCAAACTGATCTTTGGCAGTCACATCATGGCAACTGGGACCATTAAAGTGTCAGGAAAACAATAGTTTGACATTTCGAGAAGCCCGCATGTCATGGGCTAAACATAGTTTTACGAACAGGGCATCCACTGATACCACAGGTAAAGCAGTGCACTGCATCATGGGTCACTACTTCTTCTTTTCTTACATGAAGCTTTGAATTAGCTGACAGACCTGCTCGGATGGCGGTCACCTCATATTTCAAATGGAGATAAATCATCCAATCAGTGCCCGGTGTGGTTTTAACACTCCAGTTATTAGAGTCTCACTCCTGGGGTGTTCCAGTCATCAGTTTGTTGTCCTGTGGATCCAGCCGGTGACACTGTGGTTCCTGTACACCACGCTGACCCTGAGGTTTGACCAGCGTCTCAGATCGGTTTTGGATTCAACCCGTTCAGTCACCCTCCCACTCTGTGTTTCTGTTTTTCGTGACGGTCTGAATATAGAGTAGAACCTTGAATCTTTCTTTTTCTTTACATGCTACACATTTGTTCTACTTTAAAAAAACACACACTGAGATATCACTTACAATCTGAGGCACACGCTAAGTCCTCACCAAGCCCCCACAAACATGGAGTTACCAGCTTCTTTGTTCAATTCCAAATCTAAAGACACGTTTCAGAGGGAGTTACAATGGCACTGTGTGTGTGCGTGAGTGTGGGGCGTCCACTGTATGTTGGGTAAGGGTTCACTCCTGAGAGAACACACACACACACATACACACACACACACACACAGGTCTTCCTATCTTCCCCACAACATAAGAATGTTCACGTCGGCCACAGGTCTCTGGTAGTCATGGTGACCAGCTAGGCTGTCTCCACGGTGACCAGCTAGGCTGTCTCCACACCACAGGGATCTGGTCGTCATGGTGACCAGCTAGGCTGTCTCCACACCACAGGTCCCTGGTCGTCATGGTGACCAGCTAGGCTGTCTCCACACCACAGGGATCCGGTCGTCATGGTGACCAGCTAGGCTGTCTCCACACCACAGGTCTCTGGTCGTCATGGTGACCAGCTAGGCTGTCTCCACACCACAGGTCTCTGGTCGTCATGGTGACCAGCTAGGCTGTCTCCACACCACAGGTCCCTGGTCGTCACGGTGACCAGCTAGGCTGTCTCCACACCACAGGGATCTGGTCGTCATGGTGACCAGCTAGGCTGTCTCCACACCACAGGTCCCTGGTCGTCATGGTGACCAGCTAGGCTGTCTCCACACCACAGGGATCTGGTCGTCATGGTGACCAGCTAGGCTGTCTCCACACCACAGGTCTCTGGTCGTCATGGTGACCAGCTAGGCTGTCTCCACACCACAGGTCTCTGGTCGTCATGGTGACCAGCTAGGCTGTCTCCACACCATAAGTCTCTCTCTCCTCTTGTGAGTTTGGACTCTTCCTTAAAACCTTTTGGTTGCCTTTTTTTCTTATTGAAATTTCTTTGCAACAAAAACCAGCTGCTATGAGATGGAGCTATGCAGCCTCTAGATGTTTTTGATTCAGTTCTTCTGGCCTGAACACAGCCTCTGGGTGTTTTTAATTCAGTTCCTCTGGCCTGAACACAGCCTCTGGGTGTTTTTAATTCAGTTCCTCTGGCCTGAACACAGCCTCTGGGTGTTTTTAATTCAGTTCCTCTGGCCTGAACACAGCCTCTGGGTGTTTTTAATTCAGTTCCTCTGGCCTGAACACAGCCTCTGGGTGTTTTTAATTCAGTTCCTCTGGCCTGAACACAGCCTCTGGGTGTTATTAATTCAGTTCCTCTGGCCTGAACACAGCCTCTGGGTGTTTTTAATTCAGTTCCTCTGGCCTGAACACAGCCTCTGGGTGTTTTTAATTCAGTTCCTGTGGTGTGAACACAGCCTCTGTCCTCCTGCACAGCACTAGGTATCTGTTTGTCCATCTATAGAGAGTACAGTCACTGCACACAGAGGAGTCGCTGGCCTTTTCCTCTAGTGTCTGTCTGTCTGTCTGTCTGCACCTCTCCTCCTAACTGTCCCTTACAGCGGTCTAGAGTGTCCGTTTGTCTGTCTACTCCTCCTCTTCCTCCTCTTCGACCCCTAACAGCGGTCGTCTTCGTCCGTGTCACTGAGCAGTTCGCTGGTGGCCGTTGTGTCCCCGCCCTGCCCCAGTCTCTTCCTGAAGTGGCCGTTGGGAACCTGCCAGCTGTGTCTGAGCTGGGGGGCGGAGCTTATGGCATTGGCTCGTCCCAGGCTGGTCGCTATGGCAGCCTCGAAAGTCAGCGTCTCCTGGGAACCGTCGCCGTGGCCTCCAAGGTCGTCGTGGAGCGCCAGGTACGGCTCGGAGATGTAGCGGTGATGAGGTGACGAGTGGCCGACCCCCGAACTTTGACCTCGGGTCAACCTTTCCCCCAACAACCCTTCAGACGATGGGCCCGTGCAGTCCTCCTTCTCCGCGGCCCTCCAGGCAGGGACCTCAGCCAGGGTTCTCTCACCACCAGGGGGCTCCTCTGGCTGGGCTGGGTCAGAGGTCAGGGCTGGGTCGGGGTCCCGGGGCGCCAGAGGGGAGTAGGAGACTAGTGGGCGCGGCCGGGCTGGAGTCTGGGGCAACTGGCGCCGTCCACGAGGGGTACTGGTCTCTGAGGCCGTTTGGACCGGGCTACCGGACGCATTGACCTGCAGAGGAAAAACAAAGTATTAGCAAGATGAATACTACAGCTAAAGTATGCTAGTCTAATAGATACTAAAACTACATAGAATGTATGCCAATTTAATAGATACTAATATAACAGCTAATGTATGCTAATGTAACAGATACTGGTACAACAGCTAATGTATGCTAGTTTATTAGATACTAATACAACAGCTAGTGTATGCTAGTGTAAAGGATGCTAACACAACATCTAAATTATGTTAGTTTAAAGGATACTGATACAACAGCTAATGTATGCTAGTGTAAAGGATATTGAAATAAAAGCTAAAGTATGCTAGTCTAAAGGATACTGATACAACAGCTAAAGTATGCTATTCTAAAGAATACTAACACAACATCTAAAGTATGCTAGCTTAAATGATACTGATATAACAGCTAATGTATACTAGTGTAACAGATACTGATACAACAGCTAATGTATGCTAGTTTAATAGATACTAATACAACAGCTAGTGTATGCTAGTGTAAAGGATGCTAACACAACATCTAAATTATGTTAGTTTAAAGGATACTGATACAACAGCTAATGGATGCTAGTGTAAAGGATACTGAAATAAAATGCTAGCTCAAATGATAGGTGCCAGGTTAATGGAGTAGGATTCAATAGTTGAAGAATGCTCGTTGAATAAATATTCATACACCCCCATATAAACCCCACCTGTCTGTGTTAACCCCACCTGTCTGTCTAACCCCACCTGTCTGTGTTAACCCCACCTGTCTGTGTTGACCCCACCTGTCTATGTTAACCCCACCTGTCTGTGTTAACCCCACCTGTCTGTGTTAACCCCACCTGTCTGTGTTAACCCCACCTGTCTGTGTGAGCCGTGTGACCGTCCCTCACTGGGCGTGCGAGACTGCCCCCTCTCTTGTGATTGGTGTTTGTCTTGACTCCTCTCTCGTGATTGGTGTTCGTCCTGACTCCTCTCTGACGATTGGTCCTGGCTGCGCTCCTCTGAGTTGCAGCGCGACACATCGGGGGATAGTAGGTGGCGCCGTTCTTTGGAGCGTCCTCGTTCCCGAACACCCTCCCTCAAGCTGACTATGGGGCCTGGACAGAGAACCGACAGGAAGTGAGGCAGAGCATACAGGAACAGAATTGTATTTTATCACGGCTCATTCATGGTTTGTTTCAGTTGGCCTCAGATGAAGTTTGTGGTTGTGGTGTTGGTCGTGGGGCTGGTTCTGGTTCCACCTACCTTTGTAGCTGCGCTGGCGCGGTCGGAAGGCGCGGTCTGGACTGACCCGGTCCAGCCCGTGCTCCTCCTGCCACAGGTCGTTGACACACTGGTCCCCCACAGTGGAGAAGGAGCGCTTCATCAGAGCACTGCCAGCAGCGGTGCCTGCCTGCTCACACATACACACACACACACACACACAGAGGAGAAACATTATATACATAGCATTTACAATAAGTATATAACAGTTGTCACATTGCTAAGATATGATATCTTATTTGAATGGTTTTATATTCAACAAGGTTTAGGCTGCAGGATGTGTTTTATGTTCAACAAGGTTTAGGCTGCAGGGTGTATGTGAGGTTTAGGGTACAGAGTGTATATGGTACATGGGGTACAGGGTAGTTTAGGGTACAGGGTATATATAAGGTTTAGGGTACAGGGTATAAATAAGGTTTGGGGTACAGGGTGTATATTGGTTTAGGGTACAGGGTATATATAAGGTTTAGGACATAGGGTTTACATGGGGTTTAGGTATAGGGTATATATAAGATTTAGGGTACAGGGTGTACATGGTGTTTGGGGTACAGGGTATATATAAGGTTTGGGGTACAGGGTATATATGAGGTTTAGGGTACAGAGTGTATATGGGTTTAGGCTGCAGGGTGTATATGAGGTTTAGGGTACAGGGTATATATAAGATTTAGGGTACAGGGTGTATATGGGGTTAGGGTACAGGGTGTATATAAGGTTTAGGGTACAGGGTGTATATGGGTTAGGGTACAGGGTGTATATGAGGTTTAGGGTACAGAGTGTGTATTGTACATGGAGTACAGGGTAGTTTAGGGTACAGGGTATATATGGGGTTCAGGGTACAAGGTGTATATGGATTTAGGGTACTAGGTATATATAAGGTTTAGGGCACAGGGTATATATGGGGTTTAGGGTACAGGGTGTATATGGGTTTAGGGTACAGGGTGTATATGGGTTTAGGGTACAGGGTGTATCTGAGGTTAAGGGTACAGGGTGTATATGGGTTTAGGGTACAGGGTGTATCTGAGGTTAAGGGTACAGGGTGTATATGGGGTACAGGGTGTATATGGGTTCAGTGTACAGGGTGTATATGGGTTTAGGGTACAGGGTATATATAAGGTTTAGTGCATAGGGTATATATGGGTTAGGGTACAGGGTCTATATGGGTTTAGGGTACAGGGTGTACATGGGTTTAGGGTACAGGGTGTACCTGTGCCACAGGGTCTCCCGGGAGACGGGGCATGGAGGAGGCTCGGATGGAGGCGGTCCTTCCTCCTGGAGATCTGACCGGGACTTCCTGTCCGCCCGGTTTCTCCTTCCTGCTGGGAGGAGGGTATATAACACGATAATCTGCAGCCTCTTGCACCTGGGGTGAGAAAGGGGGGTTGGGCAGGGGAGAAGAAATTACAAAAATTAAGGGATAAACAAAACACTGTTGCCTGCCTTCCAGCCTTTTCCTTCCTGTCCATCCGTCCATCCATCCGTCCATCCATCCATCCATCCGTCCATCCGTCCATCGTCTCTCACCGGTCGGCGGTGATGGTGGTGGTGGTGTCGGTGGTGGTGATGGGGTACATGATAGTCCTCCTCCTCCTCTTCCTCCCTCTCTTCCTCCAGGGCGTGGCCATGATGAACTGGAGGCTGCATGAACATCTCCTGGTGGGAGACGGGGCTCAGCGCCACGAAGCCTCCACGCGTCCTGAACACAAACAAGAGTTACTCTACAGGTGTGTGTGTGTGTGTGTGTGTGTGTGTGTGGTTTATATACACATCCTACACACACACACACACACACACACACACACACACACACACACACAGTTACTCTACAGGTGTGTGTGTGTGTGTGTGTGTGTGTGTTTGTGTGTGTGGTTTATCTACACGTCCTACACACACACGAGTTACTCTACAGGTGTGTGTGTGTGTGTGTGTGTGTGTGTGTGTGTGTGTGTGTGTGTGTGTGTGTGGTTATATACACATCCTACACACACACACACACACACACACACACACACACACACACACACACACACACTCTACAGGTGTGTGTGTGTGTGTGTGTGTGTGTGTGTGTGTGTGTGTGTGTGTGTGTGGTTTATCTACACATCCTACACACACACGAGTTACTCTACAGACAGACAGACAGACTGACAGACAGACAGACAGACAGACAGACAGACAGACAGACAGACAGACAGACATACAGGTAGACAGACAGACTTACAGACAGACAGACAGACCTACAGACAGGTAGACAGACAGACAGACAGACTTACAGACAGGTAAACAGACAGACAGACTTACAGACAGGTAGACAGACAGACAGACTTACAGACAGGTAGACAGACAGACAGACTTACAGACAGGTAAACAGACAGACAGACTTACAGACAGGTAGACAGACAGACAGACTTACAGACAGGTAGACAGACAGACAGACTTACAGACAGACAGACAGACCTACAGACAGACAGACAGACCTACAGACAGGTAGACAGACAGACAGACCTACAGACAGGTAGACAGACAGACAGACAGACAGGTAGACAGACAGACAGACCCACAGACAGGTAAACAGACAGACTTACAGACAGGTAGACAGACAGACAGACCCACAGACAGGTAAACAGACAGACTTACAGACAGGTAGACAGACAGACAGACTTACAGACAGGTAGACAGACAGACAGACCCACAGACAGGTAGACAGACAGACAGACTTACAGACAGGTAGACAGACAGACAGACTTACAGGGCGGTGCCAGCACTGTGTGACAGAAAGGGGAGGGCCTTGGCGCTGCACAGGATATCCTGAGGTAGAGAGGAGGCATCCATTCGCTGGAACATGGGGGCGTGTTTCTAAAGAGAGACAGAGGGGAGGGGGGGGGGGGCAGAGAGATAACTACCAGGAGAACCATTTAGTTTGAGAGCACAGATAAATACCAGGAGAACCATTTAGTGATGAATATCAGGAGAACCATCTAGTGAAAACTACCAGAACCATTTAGTGATAACTACCAGGAGAACCATTCAGTTTCAGAGCAGACAGATAAATACCAGGAGAACCATTCAGTCATAACTACCAGGAGAACCATTCAGTGTTAACTACCAGGAGAACCATTTAGTGATAACTACCAGGAGAACCAAATAGTGATACTACCAGGAGAACCATTTAGTGATACCGACCAGGAGAACCATTTAGTGATACCGACCAGGAGAACCATTTAGTGATAACTACCAGGAGAACCATTTAGTGATACCGACCAGGAGAACCATTTAGTGATAACTACCAGGAGAACCAAATAGTGATACTACCAGGAGAACCATTTAGTGATAACTACCAGGAGAACCAAATAGTGATACTACCAGGAGAACCATTTAGTGATACCGACCAGGAGAACCATTTAGTGATACCGACCAGGAGAACCATTTAGTGATAACTACCAGGAGAACCATTTAGTGATAACTACCAGGAGAACCATTTAGTGATAACTACCAGGAGAACCATTTAGTGATAGCTACCAGGAGAACCATTTAGTGATAACTACCAGGAGAACCTTTTATTGTTAACTACCAGGAGAACCATTTAGTGACACCGACCAGGAGAACCATTTGGTGATAACTACCAGGAGAACCATAGTGATAACTACCAGGAGAACCATTTAATGATAACTACCAGGAGAACCATTTAGTGATAACTACCAGGAGAACCATTTAGTGTTAACTACCAGGAGAACCATTTAGTGATAACTACCAGGAGAACCATTTAGTGATAACTACCAGGAGAACCATTTAGTGATAACTACCAGGAGAACCTTTTATTGTTAACTACCAGGAGAACCATTTAGTGATACCGACCAGGAGAACCATTTAGTGATAACTACCAGGAGAACCATTTAGTGATAACTACCAGGAGAACCATTTAGTGATAACTACCAGGAGAACCATTTAGTGATACCGACCAGGAGAACCATTTAGTGTGAGGGCAGACAGTGTCCCAGCGGTACTACAGACATTGTGAGTTTATAGAGAGCAGAGCCATTTTAACTGGACTGGAACACACAGACAGGATAAGTGCCTCCTATGCACAATACCTGCTCCTCCAGCTGCTGTTGGAGTTTTTTGCAGCAACTATTTACACTGGGGACTGTAGTTATTAGTACCTGCTCCTCCAGCTGCTGCCGTAGTTTCTTGGCCTTGCTCTGTTTGTAGTAGTCCATGATCATCATGGCGGCGTAGATCTTCCCTATGGTCATATCGCTGGCTGGAAGAGGACGCACAGGAGTCAATAATCGTCTATATCTATGTTATATCTATGTCATCTATGGCTATATCACTGGACTGACCCTAACCCTGTGGTCATATCGCTGGACTGACCCTAACCCTGTGGTCATATCGCTGGACTGACCCTAACCCTGTGGTCATATCGCTGGACTGACCCTAACCCTGTGGTCATATCGCTGGCTGGAAGAGGACGCACAGGAGTCATTAATCATCTACATCTACTATGTCCTAATCAATGGTTATGAACAGTAGTCATGAGACATGAATGGTTGTGTATAATGTTATGAATGGCTGTCTAGGTGGCTGTCATGGTGCCCTACTGTCATGGTGTCATGGGCTATACCTTTATGAATGATTATGTAGTGTATATGTCACCTATATGAATGGTTATGTAGTGTATACGTCACCTATATGAATGGTTATGTAGTGTTTATGTCACCTATATGAATGGTTACATAGTGTGTATGTCACCTATATGAATGGTTATGCAGTGTATATGTCACCTATATGAATGGTTATGTAGTGTATACGTCACCCATATGAATGGTTATGTAGTGTATACGTCACCTATATGAATGGTTATGTAGTGCGTATGTCACCTATATGAATGGTTATGTAGTGTATACGTCACCTATATGAATGGTTATGTAGTGTATACGTCACCTATATGAATGGTTATGTAGTGTATACGTCACCTATATGAATGGTTATGTAGTGCATATGTCACCTTTATGAATGGTTATGCAGTGCATATGTCACCTTTATTGATGGGCACCAGCACGTCCAGGCTCTTCTGGGATAAGTGTGGCCAGATGACACTGATCTCTTTCTGAAGGTCAACGTCCATTTGACCCCTGTCCTCTCCTCCTGGAAGGTAAGAATGATCAGTGAGTTCACCAACACATCTACTGTCATCTATTAACAGCTATCCTTAAAAACTACATATATCATGTTTTAACATATAAACACCAGTATAATGAACAGAACTGTAGAGATGAATTATCGGTAGAAAGCGTTTCACTCCAAAGCAAAGTCAGCTAAACCGAGAACCACTTCAAAGTTCTTAATGTTCTCTACAGAACCATGTGGATAAGATCCTCATAAATGTTCTCTACAGAACCATGTGGATAAGATCCTCATAAATGTTCTCTACAGAACCATGTGGATAAGATCCTCATAAATGTTCTCTACAGAACCATGTGGATAAGATCCTCATAAATGTTTTCTACAGAACCATGTGGATAAGATCCTCATAAATGTTCTCTACAGAACCATGTGGATAAGATCCTCATAAATGTTCTCTACAGAACCATGTGGATAAGATCCTCATAAATGTTCTCTACAGAACCATGTGGATAAGATCCTCATAAATGTTCTCTACAGAACCATGTGGATAAGATCCTCATAAATGTTCTCTACAGAACCATGTGGATAAGATCCTCATGAATGTTCTCTACAGAACCATGTGGATAAGATCCTCATGAATGTTCTCTACAGAACCATGTGGATAAGATCCTCATGAATGTTCTCTACAGAACCATGTGGATAAGATCCTCATGAATGTTCTCTACAGAACCATGTGGATAAGATCCTCATGAATGTTCTCTACAGAACCATGTGGATAAGATCCTCATAAATGTTCTCTACAGAACCATGTGGATAAGATCCTCATAAATGTTCTCTACAGAACCATGTGGATAAGATCCTCATAAATGTTCTCTACAGAACCATGTGGATAAGATCCTCATGAATGTTCTCTACAGAACCATGTGGATAAGATCATCAAAGGTTAGAAATAGTGTTGTTTTGGAGTAAGTGTACCATTGTGTGTGTGTGTGTGTGTGTGTGTGTGTGTGTGTGTGTGTGTGTGTGTGTGTGTGTGTGTGTGTGTGTGTGTGTGTGAGTGTGCGTGTGCGTGCGTGTGTGTGTGAGTGCGTGTGTGCGTGTGAGTGTGTGTGTGTGTGTGTGTGTGTGTGTGTGTGTGACCTCGGGCTATCTTGACCTCCAGCGCTGTGCGTATCAAAGCCATGAGGGTGGAGGTGAAATGGACCGACATCTCTTCATCCACCGGCATGTTCATCAGAACCAGTCTCTGAGAGAGGAAGAGGAGGGAGAGGAGAGGTGGAGAGGAATGGGGAGGAATGGGGAGAGGAGTGGAGAAGTGGAGAGGAATGGGGAGGAGGGGAGAGGAGTGGAGAGGAATGGGGAGGAGGGGATAGGAGTGGAGAGGAATGGGGAGGAGGGGAGAGGAGTGGAGAGGAATGGGGAGGAGGGGAGAGGAGTGGAGAGGAATGGGGAGGAGGGGAGAGGAGGAGAGGAATGGGGAGGAGGGGAGAGGAGTGGAGAGGTGGAGAGGGAGAGAACAGGAGGGGGGGGGGTAGAAGATAAATAAAAAGATCAAAGATAGGGAAACAAAGGGTCATGATAAACTCCAATAATCTACTAACAGATAATAACAGATCATAACTAACAGATAATAACAGATCATAACTAACAGATAATAGCAGATCATAACTGATAATAACAGATCATAACTAAGAGATAATAACAGCTCATAACTAACAGATAATAGCAGATCATAACTGATAATAACAGATCATAACTAACAGATAATAGCAGATCATAACTGATAATAACAGATCATAACTAACAGATAATAACAGATCATAACTAACAGCTAATAACAGATCATAACTAACAGATAATAACAGATCATAACTAACAGATAATAACAGATCATAACTAACAGATAATAACAGATCATAACTAACAGCTAATAACAGATCATAACTAACAGATAATAACTACAGCAGCATGGCAGTATTCTGGTAAACTTCAGTGGTCGCTCATATTGAACCACTCCAGAGAATAGCTGTAAAGAAATACTAATATGTTGTTGGTACAGTTCTACAACTGGAAAAACAAAATGCAATAGGACTTTAAAACAAAGTTAAAAACACTTTTTAGTAAATCTGTGTGCGTAAAAAGGTGTGTGTAATGTGTGTAAACTCTGTGGTAGATCAGCCATCATGATGGAGAGGTTCAAAGGAGTTCTACTGAGGCTCCACAATAACGCATCAATCACTCACATTAACAATTAATCGCACCGCACACACACACACACACACACACACACACACACACACACACACACACACACACACACACAAGGCAGGAGGGACATGCAGAGTGTGTGATGGAGGGATCAGGAAAGGAGAGCAGAATGACATGGCACTTTCTGAAGTTATTTAAAATAAATAAAAAGAAGAGCAGAATGAAAACACATATTTGTATTGATTCTCAGCCAAGATGCAGCAAACAAACCACAGGGCACTTTCATTGCATTACTAATCATTTTAATTAAGTTCTAAAAAAACTAAAAACACCATCACATTGTTTCACAAAAAAAAAATACAAACAAGCTCTGAGTTTACTTGCTGAAGCTGCTGTGCTGCATATCCAATCTAGCCTTTGACACACACACACACACACACACACACACACACACACACACACACACACACACACACACACACACACGCACACACACACACACAGTCCAGAGGTTTTGCACCCCGTGGACAGTGACTGTCTGCTCTCTACCTTATAGGCCAGCTTGGAGGGGCATTTCCTCCCCAGACCAAGAGGGGGCGACATGCTGGTCAGCATCTCATACATGTCTGTGTAATGGATACGACCACTGGGGGGCGCCAGCAAGAACGACGACGGAATGAGAAGTGAAGGAAGGAAGGAAGGATGGAAGACAAAGGAAGGGGAAAGAGAATGACATTCCGTGAAAAAAGAAGAAGAAAAAGAAAATGAAATGAAGAATGGGACATAAAAGAAAGAGGGGCAAAGAAAGAAGAGAAGGATTATTCCATGTAATCCTAGCGGAGGAAGGGAGAGTGGGATAGAGGAGGTCTGGATCTCTTTCTATGTTGGAGCATAGAAACCAGGCACAGGAAGTGGATGAAACCAGGAACAGGAAGCTGGGGACCTAGGAGAACACAGCATGACCAAAGTAACGGCAGAAAGCTCCATCCACAACCAGGGACACATACTTACCTGGCGGGCTGTGGCGTCTATAAACCAAGCGCTTCTATGACAAACCCAGAGTATTATGGTCTATAAAAGGAGCGCATCATTTATACCCACAAAAAGGAGGGTAGGTGCTCTGTGAAATCCAGTCATCCTTTAGACTCAGTGGAAGCCGAGCAGGGTTTGGGGGGGTGGGGGGGGGGAGGGGGGGGGGGGGTGTCGGTGGAGGGAGAAGGAAGGAAAAAGAGGAAGAGGAACAGGAAGTAGTTGGGGCACCCACAGGAAGAGGTGGGGTTTATAGGTGGTGGGGCGGAGCCAAACCTTGCATGCCACTCTGCTGGGGCAGTGCTTGCCAAAGCCCAGGGGAGGAGAAATAGAGCGCACCACTTTATACATCTCCTTATAAGGAAGTCTGCCACTGCAAGAAACACACAGGGCTTCAGTTAGTACATCCACAACCTGACAGGACAGGAGAGACAGGGGGAGCAGAATCTAGCAGGAAGACAATATGACAGCAGAGAGTCAGGGGGAGCAGTATCTAGCAGGAAGACAGCATAACAGGAGAGAGATGGTGGAGCAGTATCTAGCAGGAAGACAATGAGACAGCAGAGAGTCAATGGGAGCATAATCTAGCAGGAAGACAATGTGACAGCAGAGAGTCAGGGGGAGCATAATCTAGCAGGAAGACAATGTGACAGCAGAGAGTCAATGGGGGCAGTATCTAGCAGGAAGACAACATGACAGTAGAGAGACAGGGGGAGCATAATCTAGCCGGAAGACAACATGACAGCAGAGAGTCAGGGGGAGCATAATCTAGCAGGAAGACAATGTGACAGCAGAGAGTCAATGGGGGCAGTATCTAGCAGAAAGACAACATGACAGTAGAGAGACAGGGGGAGCATAATCTAGCAGGAAGACAACATGACAGTAGAGAGACAGGGGGAGCATAATCTAGCAGGAAGACAACATGACAGTAGAGAGACAGGGGGAGCATAATCTAGCAGGAAGACAATGTGACAGCAGAGAGTCAGGGGGAGCATAATCTAGCAGGAAGACAACATGACAGTAGAGAGATGGGGGAGCAGTATCTAGCAGGAAGACAGCATAACAGTAGAGAGATGGGGGAGCAGTATCTAGCAGGAAGACAGCATAACAGTAGAGAGATGGGGGAGCAGTATCTAGCAGGAAGA
>JAPMUY010010616.1:105000-112500 GCA_026901105.3 Galaxias olidus
ATCTACAGTAGATAGAGATACAGTACAGTAGACAGAGATACAGTATATAGTATCTACAGTAGATAGAGATACAGTATATAGAATCTACAGTAGATATAGATACAGAATATAGTATCTACAGTAGATAGAGATACAGTATATAGTATCTACAGTAGATATAGATACAGTATATAGTATCTACAGTAGATAGATACAGTATATAGTATCTACAGTAGATATAGATACAGTACAGTAGACAGAGATACAGAATATAGTATCTACAGTAGATAGAGATACAGTACAGTAGATAGATACAGTATATAGTATCTACAGTAGACAGAGATACAGTATATAGTATCTACAGTAGATAGAGATACAGTATATAGATACAGTATATAGAGATACAGTATATAGAATCTACAGTAGATAGAGATACAGTATATAGATACAGATAGATATATATAGAATCTACAGTAGACAGAGATACAGTATATAGAATCTACAGTAGACAGAGATACAGTATATAGTATCTACAGTAGATAGAGATACAGTATATAGTATCTACAGTAGACAGAGATACAGTATATAGTATCAACAGTAGATAGAGATACAGTATATAGTATCTACAGTAGACAGAGATACAGTATATAGTATCTACAGTAGATAGAGATACAGTATCTACAGTAGATATAGATACAGTACAGTAGATGGAGATACAGTATATAGTATCTACAGTAGACAGAGATACAGTATATAGTATCTACAGTAGACAGAGATACAGTATATAGTATCTACAGTAGATAGAGATACAGTATATAGTATCTACAGTATAGGACGCTCACCAGGAAGCCGAATGCTATGATCTTCAGGACACACTCGATGGAGAAGAGGACGGTGAAGGCTGTGTTCAGGTGCTTCAGCACCACATCGTACGCTGTGGGCGCAGAGTAGTACTGGAGGAAGAGGAGCAGAGAGGAGGAAGAGGAGCAGGATAAGACAAAGAGCAGAGAGGAAGAAGAGAAGAGAGGAAGAGAGGAAGAAGAGATAAAGAAAGAAAAGAAGAGAGCAGGAAGAGGAGAGAGGAAGAGGAGAGACAAAGAGGAAGAGCAGAGATGAAGAGGAAGAAGAGAGAGGTAGAGGATCGAAAGAAAGAAGAGGAAGAGGAGAGAGGAAGAGGAATGGAAGAAGAGGAAGAGGAGAGAGGATGTAACAATAGCTAGTAATAACTAGCTGCAACGTAGAGGTGAGGTCACAGTCATCTTTCTCCTCCTCACCTTCATCATGAGGACGATGGTGTTGAGGGCGATCATCGCCAGCACGGTGTACTCAAAGGAGGGCGACACCACAAAGTGCCACAGGCGGTACTGGAAGGTGTGGCGGTTCTGAGGCATGTAGCGGGTCAGAGGCTTGGCGCCGATGGCAAAGTCTATACAAGCTCTCTGGTAAGAAAAGAGAGAGAGAGAGTCACAACAGAGTCTATACAAACCCTCTGGAGAGAGAGAGAGAGAGAGAGAGAGAGAGAGAGAGAGAGAGAGAGAGAGAGAGAGAGAGAGAGAGAGAGAGAGAGAGAGAGAGAGAGAGAGAGAGAGAGAGAGAGAGAGACAGGGAGAGAGAGAGAGAGAGAGAGAGACAGGGAGAGAGAGAGAAGGGTGCAAGGAGACTATACAAACAAACCACCTCATTCTTCTCCAAACTACACTCCTCCATCATCTTGTCCCCCTGTTCCTGGAAGGTGATGATGATGAGGGCCACGAAGATGTTGACGAAGAAGAAGGGGAAGACCACGAAGTAGATGACGTAGAAGATGGACATCTCCATCCTGTTCCCCCGACTGGGCCCCCTGTTCTCCTCCGTCACATCCACAGAGTGCTGCAGGACCCTGGACACACACACACAGAGACACACACACACACACACACACACACACAGACACACACACACACACACACACGCACACACACACACACACACACCACACAGACACACAGAGACAAACACACACGCACGCACGCACGCACGCACGCACGCACGCACGCACGCACACACACACACACACACACAGAGAGACAGACACACACACACACACACACACACACACACACACACACACACACAGCTAGTTAGTTAGTTAGTTAGTTAGTTAGTCAGCTAGTCAGTTAGTCAGTTAGTTAGTTAGTTAGTTAGTTAGTCAGCTAGTTATTTAGTTAGTTAGTCAGCTGGTGTGTCTGTTAGTGTAGTTATGTGTATGTGTAGTAGGGTTAGTGTTAGTTATGTGTGTGTGTGTGTGGTTAGTTGGTCAGGGACTCACTGTGGCCAGTTAGAGACAGTGTGTGGGTCAGCAGTTAGTTAGTTAGGGTCAGCTAGTTGTCAGGGTTAGGGTCAGGGTCAGTCAGGGACTCACTGTGTGCCAGTGTGTAGTGAAGGGGTCAAGGGTCAGGGTTTGTGTGTGTGTGTGTGTGTGTGTGTGTGTGTGTGTGTGTGTGGTGTGTGTGGTCAGGGACTCACTGTGGCCAGCCCTCTCCAGTAGAGACAGTGAGGGTGTGGTGTGTGGTGTGTGTGTGTGTGTCAGGGTCAGGGACTCACTGTGGGTTAGAGACAGTGTGTGTGTGTGTGTAGGGTGGGTGTGTGTGTGGGTGGGACTCACTGTGGCCAGCCCCTCTCCAGTAGAGAGTGTGTGTGTGTGTCAGGGTTAGGGTCAGTGTGTGTGTGTCAGGGACTCACTGTGGCCAGCCCTCTCCAGTAGAGACAGTGAGGAGGGTCAGCAGGGTCAGGGTTAGGGTTAGGGTTAGGGTCAGGGTCAGGGAAAGGGACTCACAGAGTCCAGCCCTCTCCGGTAGAGACAGTGTGTCAGGGTCAGGGTGTGGGTGGGTGTGTCAGGGACTCACTGTGGCCAGCCCTCTCCAGTAGAGACAGTGAAGAGGGTCAGCAGGGTTAGGGTTACGGTCAGGGTCAGGGTCAGGGACTCACTGTGGCCAGCTCCGGTGGACACAGTGTGTGTGTGTGTGTGTGGTGTGTGTGACAGTGAAGAGGGTGGACACAGTGTGTGTGTGGTGGTTGTGTGGTGGGTGGGTGGGACTCACTGTGGCCAGCCCTCTCCGGTGGAGACACAGTGTGTGTGTGTGCAGTGGTGGTGTGGTGGGTGTGGTGGGTCAGGGGTCAGGGTCAGTGGTGTGTGTGTGTTACTCACTGTGGCCAGCCCTCTGTGGACACAGTGTGTGTGTGTGGTAGACTGTGGCCACAGTGAAGAGAGGGTCAGCAGGGTCAGGGTCAGGGTCAGGGTCAGGGTCAGGGTCAGGGTCAGGGACTCACTGTGGCCAGCCCTCTCCGGTAGACACAGTGAAGAGGGTCAGCAGGGTCAGGGTCAGGGTCAGGGTTAGGGTCAGGGTCAGGGTCAGGGACTCACTGTGGCCAGCCCTCTCCGGTGGACACAGTGAAGAGGGTCAGCAGGGTCAGGGTCAGGGTCAGGGTCAGGGTCAGGGTCAGGGTCAGGGACTCACTGTGGCCAGCCCTCTCCGGTGGACACAGTGAAGAGGGTCAGCAGGGCCCAGACCACGTTGTCGTAGTGGAACTCGTGTCTCTTCCAGTCTCTCTTCTTCACCTCCTTTCTGTTCTTCCCATAGTCGATGTAGAAGCCCCTACAGAGGTCAAAGGTCAACACAGAGATCTACGCTACGTAATATCATAGGTCCTTAACATAGTCAATGTAGTAGCCCCTACAGAGGTCAAAGGTTAAAAACAGAGAGATCAGTGCTACATTATATCACAGGTCTGTCCCATAGTTGGTGTAGTAACCCTACAGAGGTCAAAGGTCAACACAGAAAGATCAATCTGACTCTACAATTTCTGATTTTGTGTGTGTGTGTGTGTGTGTGTGTGTGTGTGTGTGTGTGTGTGTGTGTGTGTGTGTGTGTGTGTGTGTGTGTGTGTGTGTGTGTGTGTGTGTGTGTGCGGGTTAGGGGTGTGTGTTTAGGTGTGTGTAGCGTTAGGGGTCTGTGTGTACGTACTGGCAGCCGTCTGTGCAGTAGGGTTAGGTGTGTGTAGGTTAAGGTGTGTGTGTGTGTGTGTGTGTGTGTGTGTGTGTGTGTGTGTGTGTGTGTGTGTGTGTGTGTGTGTGTGTGTGTGTGTGTGTGTGTGTGTGTGTGTGTGTGTGTGTGTGTGTGTGTGTGTGTGTGTGTCTGCGTGTCCTTGGATCCATCGGTGCAGTAGGGTTAGGTGTGTGTGTGTGTGTGTGTGTGTGTGTGTGTGTGTGTGTACGTGTGGCAGTCTCTCTGTGTGCAGTAGGGTTAGGTGTGTGTAGGTTAAGGTGTGTGTAGGTTAAGCTGTGTGTGTGTGTGTGTGTGTGTGTGTGTGTGTGTGTGTGTGTGTGTGTGTGTGTGTGTGTAAGGTGTGTCTGTGTGTGTGTGTGTGTGTGTGTGTGTGTGTGTGCGTGTCCTTGTGTGTGTGTGTGTGTGTGTGTGTGTGTGTGTGTGTACGTACTGGGTGTCTCTCTGCGTGTCCTTGGAGCCTTTGGTGCAGTTGGGTTAGGTGTGTGTAGGTTAAGGTGTGTGTGTGTGTGTGTGTGTGTGTGTGTGTGTGTGTGTGTACTGGCAGTCTCTCAGCGTGTCCTTGGAGCCATCGGTGCAGTAGGGTTAGGTGTGTGTAGGTTAAGGTGTGTGTGTGTGTGTGTGTGTGTGTGTGTGTGTGTGTGTGTGTGTACGTACTGGCAGTCTCTCTGTGTGTGCAGTAGGGTTAGGTGTGTGTGTAAGGTGTGTGTGTGTGTGTGTGTGTTGGGTGTGTGTGCAAGAGGGTTAGGTGTGTGTAGGTTAAGGTGTGTGTGTGTGTGTGTGTGTGTGTGTGTGTGTGTGTGTGTGTGTACGTACTGGCAGTCTCTCTGCGTGTCCTTGGAGCCATCGGTGCAGTAGGGTTAGGTGTGTGTAGGTTAAGGTGTGTGTGTGTGTGTGTGTGTGTGTTGGTTAAGGTGTGTGTGTGTGTGTGTGTGTGTGTGTGTGTCTGCGTGTCCTTGGAGCCGTCGGTGCAAGAGGGTTAGGTGTGTGTAGGTTAAGGTGTGTGTGTGTGTGTGTGTGTGTGTGTGTGTACGTACTGGCAGTCTCTCTGCGTGTCCTTGGAGCCGTCGGTGCAGTAGAAGAACTTCCCCTTGAAGAGCTGCACAGCGATGACAGCAAAGATGAACATGAAGAGCTTATAGACGATGAGGATGTTAAACACGTTCTTCAGAGAGGTCACCACACAGTCAAACACCGCCTGCAGGAGAGGGGCAGAGGGAGTCAAACACAGCCTGCAGAGAGGTCACCACACAGTCAAACACAGCCTGCAAGAGAGGGGCAGAGGGAGTCAAACACAGCCTGCAGAGAGGGGCAGAGGGAGTCAAACACCGCCTGCGGGAGAGGGAGAGAGGGAGTCAAATACCGTCTGCAGGAGAGGGGGAGAGGGAGTCAAATACCGTCTGCAGGAGAGGGAGAGAGGGAGTCAAACACCGCCTGCAGGAGAGGGGGAGTCAAATACCGTCTGCAGGAGAGGAGAGAGGGGGAGAGAGAGAGTCAAACACCACCTGCAGGAGAGGGAGGAGGGGGAGAGAGAGAGTCAAACACCGCCTGCAGGAGAGGGGGAGAGGGAGTCAAACACCGCCTGCAGGAGAGGGAGAGAGGGAGTCAAACACCGCCTGCAGGAGAGGGGGAGAGGGGAAGTCAAATACCGTCTGCAGGAGAGGGGGAGAGGGAGAGTCAAACACCTAGGAGAGGAGAGAGGAGAGAGGGAGAGTCAAACGTTGTCTGGAGGAGAGGAGAAGAGTCAAACATTGTCTGAAGGAGAGGGGGAGAGTGAGAGATTGAGCGCTGAGGAAGGCTGTTTGTGCTGTTATCTAGTCCTGTATTTAAATGCATATACATTTGTAAGAATTTCTTTATGAAATAGCCATCTAATTAAAGGCTTTGTAGCAAAACGACTTTGACATAAGAGTGCATTGGACCTTCGTTCTTTGAAGAGGGGAAGAGATGGAGAGAGTCAAACATCATCTAAAGAAGAGGGGGAGAGATGGAGAGAAAGAAATGGAGGGAGTTGTGACTGTTAGTGGACTGAAGCTAACACCTGACTGAGACCTTGTAGCTCTGCTAACCACACAGAGACCTTGGAGCTCTGCTAACCACACAGAGACCTTGTAGCTCTGCTAACCACACAGAGACCTTGGAGCTCTGCTAACCACACAGAGACCTTGGAGCTCTGCTAACCACACAGAGACCTTGTAGCTCTGCAAACCACACAGAGACCTTGGAGCTCTGCTAACCACACAGAGACCTTGTAGCTCTGCTAACCACACAGAGACCTCAAGTTCAAAGTTCAAAGTGTTTTATTTGTCAAATGCACAGTATAATACAGGATCATTCTGAGCAAAGAAATTCTTGTGACAAGGCAGGCAACAACTACGTAGAACAGAGCCAAAATATCCATACCAGAATATAAAAAAAAAAAAATACTACAAAAGTAACTAAAATACTAAGATATACATCACATGTACAGATGGGGGATATGGTGAGTGGTAATTGGAGTGCAGTCCAAATATTAAGTGCAGGAGTGTTGATGAATGTGTGCATAGGATTGTGATGTGATTGTGCGCATTGAAGGTGCATAGGGAGTGAGCATGCATAGTAGAGTCATGTGATCAAAGTGATCCTTGGGGTTAATGTTACTGGTTGAGAAGCCTGATGGCCTGGGGGAAAAACTGTTTTTGAGCCTGGTCGTCCGTGCCCGGATGCTCCGGTAGCGTCTACCAGACGGCAGCAGCGAGAAAAGACCATAGCCTGGGTGGCTGCAGTCTTTGATGATTTTCTGGGCTTTCCTAAGGCATCGTGTGTGGTAGATGCCTTGCACAGAGGGGAGATGGCAGCCAGTGATGCGTTCCGCTGCCTTCACCACCCTCTGGAGGGCTTTGCGGTCAGCAGCATGGCAGCTGCCGTACCACAATGCAACCTGTGAGGATGCTCTCAATGGTGCACCTGTAAAAGTTGGTGAGAGTTTTAGCAGACATACCAAACTTCTTGAGTCTTCTCAGGAAGTACAGCCGTTTTTGGGCAGTTTTCACAATTGCGACAGATTGCCTGGACCAAGTGAGATCATCATTTATGACCACACCGAGGAACTTGAAGGAGGAGACTCTCTCCACTTCAGCTCAGAGATGTGAATGGGGGCATGACCCCTCCCTGTCGCTTCCTGAAGTCCACAATCATCTCCTTAGTCTTGCAGTGTGAGAGAGTGTGTGTGTGTGTGTGTGTGTGTGTGTGTGCAGTGTGTGTGTTGGAGAGAGAGAGGATGGTGGTGTCGTCTGCAAACTGTGTGATGACATTGGAGCTGTGTGTGTGTGTGTGTGTAAACAGAGAGAGAGAAGGGGACTGAGTACGCAGCCTTGAGGTGTCCGTGTGTGTGTGTGTGTGTGTGTGTGTGTTACCTGTGTCTTACCACCTGGGGTGAGAGAGAGAGGATCCAGTTGTGTGTGTGTGTTAAGACCCAGGTTCCTGAGAGAAGAGAGAG
>JAPMUY010010616.1:120000-121751 GCA_026901105.3 Galaxias olidus
CACTTCATGACAGAACAGACACTTCAACGACAGGAAACGAGAATCAAGTGCCAACGCAGAACAGATGACAGAACAGACACTTCAACAGGACGCAGGAAACGAGAATCAAGTGCCAACGCAGAGATGACAGAACAGACACTTCAACAGGACGCAGGAAACGAGAATCAAGTGCCAACGCAGAGATGACAGAACAGACACTTCAACAGGACGCAGGAAACGAGAATCAAGTGCCAACGCAGAGATGACAGAACAGACACTTCAACAGGACGCAGGAAACGAGAATCAAGTGCCAACGCAGAGATGACAGAACAGACACTTCAACAGGACGCAGGAAACGAGAAGAAGTGCCAACGCAGAGATGACAGAACAGACACTTCAACAGGACGCAGGAAACGAGAGTGCCAACAGAGATGACAGAACAGACACTTCAACAGGACGCAGGAAACGAGAATCAAGTGCCAACGCAGAGATGACAGAACAGACACTTCAACAGGACGCAGGAAACGAGAATCAAGAGAGAAAGGCCAAGAGGGAGAGAAAATATTTTGTTGTTGATGTTTACCCCTGTTTGTTTGTACACAGGCCATTACGCTGCACGCCACTACAATAAACACATTTTATAACTCTACCTGTGACAGTTAACACACAGTCTGTCCCTCAGGCACGGCTAACAGCGGATGATGATGATTAGCTTCCGGTAATTAGCATCATGCTTATTCAAAATTATGATTAGCATCAAACCCACTCAAACAGCATCAAGTCCAGTCAGCGCTTCATTGACTACATTACCCACAGTCAGGAACGGCTGAGCCCCCAGCAGAGTACAGGCATAGAATCACTTAGAGTAGAATAGACACAGGTCCTAGAATTACGGTCTGATAGTTGGAATAAGCACCACAGGCTGAATGGCATCTAATTAACTATCTTAAAATACAAAACCATTCGTTTTGGATAGCTTTGTGTTGGTAGCACTAAGGAATTAGTTTTGAATAGCTTTGTGTTGGTAGCACTGATGAGTTAGTTTTGGATAGCTTTGTGTTGGTAGCACTAAGGAATTAGTTTTGAATAGCTTTGTGTTGGTAGCACTGATGAGTTAGTTTTGGATAGCTTTGTGTTGGTAGCACTGATGAGTTAGTTTTGGATAGCTTTGTGTTGGTAGCACTGATGAGTTAGTTTTGGATAGCTTTGTGTTGGTAGCACTGATGAGTTAGTTTTGGATAGCTTTGTGTTGGTAGCACTGATGAGTTAGTTTTGGATAGCTTTGTGTTGGTAGCACTGATGAGTTAGTTTTGGATAGCTTTGTGTTGGTAGCACTGATGAGTTAGTTTTGGATAGCTTTGTGTTGGTAGCACTACAGTTGTTGAATTACAGAGGCATGCTGGACGTTCTGCTCTTTCTGCTTCTATGATTGGAGAAGAGGGGCTTGAGGGGGATTGTTTTCTGCTGCTCTGATTGGCTCACTGGGAGACAGAGGAGACCCAAGGCAAATATTGGTGCTGATTCATCTTTGCCCCTGGGGGCTGCCGCAATGATAGGCGCCATAATGGCATCGACATTATGGACAGCTGGTAACTACCAGACTCTGCCCGTCTGTTTGACTGACTGTTTCTGTGTGGGAATACCAACACTGAAGAACTCTGCCCGTCTGTTTGACTGACTGTTTCTGTGTGGGAATACCAACACTGAAGAACTCTGCCCGTCTGTTTGACTGACTGTTTCTGTGTGGGAATACCAACACTGAAGAACTCTGC
>JAPMUY010010617.1:0-15000 GCA_026901105.3 Galaxias olidus
TTTTCTCGAGAGATCTCGGGTTATTTATGTTCGTTTTCCCGTAAAAACGAGTTAATTTAATGTTGTTTTCTCGAGATCTCGAGTGATTTAGGTACGTTTTCCTGTGTTAACGAGTTAATAAAACTTTGTTTTCTCGAGATCTCGAAATATTTATGTCATTATCATTGTCATATCATTATCATATCATTGTCAAAATCTTATCTTGTTTTACCGAGATAACGGGATAATTTTTCCAAATAAAATTAACTCGTTATTACGAGAAAACGGACATAAACAACTCGAGATCTCGAGAAAACAGAATGAAATTAACTCGTTATCACGGGAAAACAGACATATAACTCGAGATCTCGAGAAAACAAATTAAATTATCTCGTTATCACGGGAAAACAGAGTAAATAAAATATATGAATGTATGGCAGCTTAGGGCTTCCGTAGTAGTACAATACATAACTACAACAATAAAAGAAGTGCATAGAAAACCACTAAGATGCAAAGGCTAATGAGAAGAAATAAGTTTTGAGCTGAGACTTGAAGGAATCGACAGAAGGGGCGAATCTGATAAGAGAGGCAAGGCTGTTCAATAATTTAGGTGCTGTAACAGCAAATGCACGGTCACCTCTGAGCTCTAGTTTGGAGTGTGGGATGGCCAGGAGTCCCAATTCAGAAGACCTAAGAGGCATGGGGATAGTGTATGGTCTCAGTAGATCTGTGATGTAGGAGGGGGCAAGTTGGTTCAGTGCTTTGTAGACAAATAGCAGTATCTTGAAATCAATTCTAAAGCGAACTGGAAGCCAGTGAAGAGAGGCTAAGATAGGGGAAATGTGGTCCTTCTTTTTTGATCCAGTCAAAAGCCTGGCAGCAGCGTTTTGGACCAGCTACAAGCGGGACAAAGATGACTGGCTGATTCCAATGTACAGGAAGTTGCAGTAGTCCAGACGGGAATGAATTAGAGCATGGGTGACCTTTCCAAATCCTTCAGTGAAAGGAAAGATAAAAAAAAATTCAGGGTCCGTAATTGAAAGAAACTGGATTTTACCACTGCATTTATCTGCTTGTCAAATTTCAAAGCAGTCAAAATTCACTCCAAGGTTCTTGGAGTGGGTTTTTAAATAGGAGGAAAGATTACCTAAACTCCTAGTAATTAAGGTAATGGAGGTAGGGGGGCCAAAGAGAATAACTTCCGATTTGTTTTAATTTAACTGGAGGAAAGTGTGAGCCGTCCAGCATATCCTCAAGGCATTATATAAGATAATTTAAATAATCTTCATTATATAAGATAATTTAAATTGGACTGAAAGTTGGGTTTCAGAGGAATGTAGAGCTGTGTCAATAGCATAAATGTGATAGGAGATGTGTTTTTGGATTATTTTACTTAGAGACAACATACAAATGGAAAAGAAGACAGGGGCCAGAATGGAACCTTGTGGAACTCCACAGAGTAGGTTGGTAGGGGGTGAGGAGAAATTTCTTATGTTGACTGAGAAAGTTCTGTTTTAAGATATGAGCTAAACCAGTCCAGGGCAGTGCCTTTTATGCCAAGCCCATGCTCAAGGCGGTCAATAAGAATAGTATGATCCACTCTGTCAAAAGCAACACTGACGTCAAGAAGAACTAAATGAAATGGCTCAATCTCCAGAGTCGACAGTGAGGTGCAGGTCATTAAACACTTTCAATAATGCAGACTTCATGCAATGCGCCCCCCTAAAACCTGACTGGAATGTATCTAGAATATGATGTTGTTCTAGATAAGGTACCAACTGGGACAGAATTACCCGTTCTAGAATCTTGGATAAGAATGGCAGTTTTGAAATGGGTCTGTTGTTGCTAAGCGCTGTGCAATCCTGTTTTGTATTTTTTGATAGGGGCTGGACCACGACGTGTTTGAAACAGGATGGGACAGAGCCGGAGACCAGAGAGCTATTTACAATGGCAAGAATGCTGGGACCAATTGTGTCAAAAGTCTCCTTTATCAGGCGAGTAGGAACAAAACCTAGGTTAGATTAGATCTAGATATGAAAATCACTAAAATTAAAAGTGAGTGACCAAACCCATATCCGTTTTTTTATGATTCCTATTGTCTCATTATTGATGTTGCATTTTAATTGTGATGTATTTCTCGCTTGCTGTCGAAGGCCCAATTCTATCTCATCTCAAAAAATATTTTATACATTTGATTGCGAGATTACACGCCAGCGCATCACTGGAGAGAAGCGCTGAAATAATCACCTCTACAACCCAGATACACCAGGGTTGCCAGGCAGCTTCAGATGCTACCAGATAAAGTGAGAATAACTAGAGAACGAAAGGAAAAGATAAGGGGGGGGGGGGGTACTTGAGAGTGTGACAGAGAGAGTGATCAGAGTTACAGATGTGGGCGTAATTTATAACACAGGCTCAAAACACATACTCAAAGACAACAGCAACAATAGGATATAGGCCCCTACAACGAATCTATGGCAGTAGGCTATTTCATTGCATTTTTACCTGCACATTGTGATAGGTGATATTTTTACATTATTTTCCCCATAGTGACACTGGGACCATCACATGCCAACTCTTTGGATAGATCTGTATTGTGGTTTTATGATCTGAATCTTAAAGCCACTATAGGCAACTATTTTGTATTAACTTATTATCAATACATTTCTACAATTTGCACATTGTAATGCCTATAGGAGAGTGAAAAACTTGCTGTTCAGATTAGAGCTCTTGACGTCTCAATATTCACATCGTCTGCCACATTGCAGGATCTCCCGCAAAACTGTGACGAATTGCTTTATGGCACAAGGAAGTGTGTCACTAAATCAGGAAGAGGTTCCCATACTTGGAGTATAGTCGATGATCGTGCTAGTGATATGCAGTAACCTTGAGCATTCTGCATGTCTTCTTTGCGACAGGGGTCACCAAAATCATCTCTTACAGATAAACTGTCTCTAGTAACTTCAACAATGGTAAGTAACGCTTGCTCATAGGTACTATATAAAAAATACATGAATGCTTCTTATACATGACAAATGTTCCAAAACTTTTGATATTGTTCAATTGATTATTGCTTCACATAAGATGCTATGTCTTTAGCATTACTATTTTTCCATCTTCACATAACGTTATCTGTGCTGCCTGGCTAGTCCTTACCCTGTTGTTAGCAGTAGGCTACTTGGAGCTGCCTTTTAGGTTGGAACGCTACATTAAACACTTTGATGTTTTTGACACTTTACAGTTTTTGATGTAGTCTGAATCATTCAAAGTCATTTTAATCAGAGTAGAAAGTGTATAGTTCTGCCAATACACGCACAATGCTATGCTCATTCCTTATTTGTGACATGTTTTCAAATTTTTTGTTACCTCCTTTTTTATTTGAACAGGTGGTACTGGAAAAAAGGTACTGGAAAAAAGGTACCAGCAAGCCTGAAAGAGGTGTTCATCCCTGTGGAAGATATGTGGCAGTCTTTTAAACAAAATTGCATTTGGCATCACAGGAAAAGGAAAGAGGAATGCCTTACAATTTACTATCCTGAGTTTCCAGGCCAGTGCCATGATTGTCAGTGGGAATGACAGGGTATTGGACAGGTCACAGAATTATTGTGTAGTTTGTACAACAAATATTTCAAGTGTTCATGATTTGCATAATGTTTTTAAGTGTTTGGGCAGTAAACAGAAAGTTGCATGATATCTATAGTTAGGGAAAGTTTACCAATCCGTAATATAAGGTGCAATATGGTAATAGAGATTTAGGCCAGACAGTCCGGTTTTGAAACAACGTGTCATATTAGAATGAGTTCATACTTATAGAATAGCAATGCATAGTAGACAAGTCCATGCAAAACGTATGTGTATTCCTTTACAACTTGCGTAGTCTAAGAAATTAGTGTATTAATAAATATCTGGTATTTCATTGGTTAAAACCAAATTTTCTCTATTAAATCAGCCTGAAAAAGGCAACGGTATCGTGGTGATACACTTATATTTTGTTTACAATTTCATAAGAAATGGAAGTAGCCTACCGTTAAATGGCATCATCATGCAGATGGTTAGGGTTAGACAATAGAATACAATCTCATTTAAATCAGAGATTCAAGTTTTGAATATAAACTGCGAAGTGCCAGCCTTTTTGGTGTTATGGAAATGGCTACCCTATAGAGTATGCATACTCAAACAAGGCCTACTGAAAACTATATTCCAGATTTTTTTTAAACGTCTACAATATAGAAATGATTGATGTTCAGATGTTGGAAACATTCACTTTTGCCAATTGTAGTATATAGGCTCATTTGTTCTTGCAGGCAAAATGCACGTTTTACATATGTAGTCCAAAACAAAGAGTGTGTTTCTGTGGTACACTTTTGCAACAGTACAGTGTTCAATTTCGACACACCAAAGAACTTGAACATTGACAGTCTTCGTTGAATAAAGGGCCATGATACATGGGCAACTTTTTGGGGCAACATTGCCGGCAACTCAAGTTGCCCTGATACACTGGTGGCAATGGAGTGGCAACAGACAATGGGCAATGTGAAAAAGAATGTTCCATAACCAATAACCAAATATATTGATTCCCCTGGAACCTTACCTGGCCCTACCAGAACACAAGAATGCAAAGAATAAAGATAAATGCCAAAGCAGTTAGATAGCTAGCTTGCTACGAGCTAGCCTATTGTCTTGACTAGCATTTTTTTTTTTTATAAATAAATACTAGGCTTATTGCTTCATTCAATTTGCTAGCTATGAATATTAGGTAATGTTAATTACCTAGGTTCAGTTACTTGGACAGATTTTCATCAAAATGAATGAATTAAAGCGACTGTAGGCTATCCATAGCTGGTTTGTAGTTTATTTAGTGTTAAATATTAAGACTTCAAGAGGACTGATCTGAATGGCAATTTTTTCACTATCCCATAAACATTACAATGTGCAAACTGTAGAAAGGTACTGATAATCCATAAATACAAAAAAGTTGAATATAGCTGCTTTAAATTGAATTATGCACACATTTAAGAAACCCATGGTAACCATGGAAACATACAAAGAAGTAGTCACATGACTAAAATATGTATTCGGAGTGGAGGATCTCGAAAAATTGCCTACTGCGTTGCCCCACCGATGGAATTTTCCAGATAATTAAAAGTTGCCATTTTTCAATAGAAAATATTGCCAGCAATCGTTGTCAGCAATATTTCTGACTATAATGGCCAAAAATAGCATTTATGCTTGTTTGAAGAAAGAAAAACTAACCAATAAAAATGCACTACGAAGTCATGACGTTATATGCCAATCAAACACCCCACAAATCACTTAGTGCGTCTGTACCGCCTACTGCTGCGCCCGGCCAATCACCGTGTGCGCCTGTACCGCCTACTTCTGCGCCGGTACCTCCCTTTGCTCCCCACACGCCCCTTACTCCAAGGCGCAGTTACCAGACTGTGTGTGGGTGCTTCTAATTCTGTGCCCGTGTGTGACGATGCCCCCCAGTGTGTGTGTGAGTGCGTTACGTTCACAACGGTGCGCGCGCTCATTAGATATTTGAGAAAGCGGTCTCAAAAGATATGACCGGCTCATTTGAGCAAGCGGGGCCCCTCAATGCATTGATGACAGACATCAGACCAGCAGACTGCCTACCGACTGCGACAACGGGACAGGGCACTGCTCACAAATATAAATTGACCTGTTCCACCTGCATCAAACCAGCATCTTTAGCTTAATAAATATTGGTGGCTGCGATTCAATAGCTTGGATGACGGAGACGAATTTGGCAAAGAGAAGCGGAGGTTTCTCATAGCGGGCAGCCTGTAAAATAGAGAGGAGAAAAGCCAAAATCATCAGCAAGAATCACCGCACCATAGCTTCTGTTGTGAAATGACAAAGGTAGGTGACAATATTTTTATGTTTTTCTGTAGCTGTCTTCTTGATGCATACAATGCCTTTATTTACGTATTTTCGCCTATTTTACATTACAATTCAAATATGGATGAAAGCTGATGATGACGTTTATATGATTTTTTTTCATTCGGACATCCGCCACACTCCTGGGGCTTAGTGGTCGTAGCCTACCCTTTTTTCCAACACTGTGCCGTCTCGGTGGCCAGGGATAGATATACCGTTCGTCTAGAATCATAATGTGATCAATCTGCTTTTACGTTGTGCATTTAAAGTCTGTAGTACAAACGTTGAAATGTCCAGGTCAACAAACGTATTTTCTTTTTGTATTATTATTTTATTTTATGAGTTGGCCTGGCATGATGACCACTACTTTTGCAGCACTTAGAACTGTCAATTTGACAGCTCATGATGCCAGACAATTGCTTCAATTTTGATCTACTCTTTTGACCAGCTTTCGCAAAAAAATCGATCATTTTGTACATTTTATTCGAACAAATGGTTCACACTCGGAATGTTTCAAAATTAAAATTATAAGACAAATTTTATTATCCTTTTAGTTACTCCACAATTACACACAATTATATTGAATTTGCCTTGAACCATAAGCCTTGACTTTACAAAGTGTCCACTAATCTAATCACTTTACACAGACACACACGTACCCCCACGCACACACACACTTTTAAAAATGTACTCAAGAATACACACAGAATGTAGCAAAAACTGTGAGAAAAGTGAAAAATCACTGTAGTTTAATACATTTGAAATATTTTTTGGGGGGGAAAGGCACATATCTCACGCACACACTTTACAGGGGATATGAGGAATAATGTACATGATACAATGATGCAATGATGGGGATATGTGGTGTCTGATGTCACCTCTCACCTATCTCCTTGGATTAGAAGCAAACGTAAATCCCTTTCTAGGTTACTATGGTACATCCCTTTACACTGTAGGTTACAACGGTCCATAGGCGCTTCCTCTGTATCTCCTGATTAACTCTGATTGTCTATCTCTACCGCCTAGGGTTGGCCAGATGTTTTATTGCAGAGCAGAAAATAGTTTGTTATTTGGCCAAGAGGGACAGATGGAAACAGATGAACAGGGGTATTTTGCAAGATTTGTGGGCCTCGGTCCAGCGAGCTGCCCTTGTCGCAAATGCTTTCATTGACTTGGAGATGTCCATCAGATTTCCAGAGCACTGGATTAAATACTCTCGGAGATTACGCGGGAAAGCCCCTATCTGGCTGTCCCCTCTGATCATCGGGTACTCCTGCAAGGCACATGTGCTGCTGAAGCTGTTGTTACCTCCTGCAGGTGTGTCTTTAACATGGGGCAGAGCAGCAGGACAGCGGCTTGGACTTGAAATGCACAGAGTCATTCTGCCACAGCCTATAAGGTTGTACATTGCTATCGAATGGCCATTGGCGGCGTGGCAGAAAGTTCTTTCTGTAGTCTTCCACCCGAAGGCAGTGCCTTTCCCATGAACCCTAGAGAAAGACTACTCTCTCAAAGGGGCGAAAGATAACACCGCCGAACACCACACATCTAACAAACACAAGTCCCCATTGGCGGATAGGCGAACGCCAATCACATGCGGCTTGAGTTCAAAGAAACAATTTCTTTCTCATTGGTCACTGGCACAAAGGGATTCATACACACTTACACACATATATATACACACATATGTGTATGTATATACATATAAATATATTTATACATACACATGTGTGTGTATATATGTGTGTGTACATATGTATGTATGTACAGTATGTATACATATATATATACGTACATACACAAATTATTTTTGACTTACCATCCAAAATTATCTTTTTTAGTTCCAAGACTACATGCTGTAAATCCAGCAACGGATTAGTCGAACTAGAATGGATATATATATATATTTACATATATGTATGTATGTATGTATGTGTACATATATACGTATATACATGTCTCAATATTTAACACAAATTTTGTCTGCCACAGGGCACGATCACCTGCGAAACTGACAAATTTCTTTATGGCAAAGATGGATGGAAAAGATTCCCATACTTGGAGTATAGTCGTTAATTGTGCTAGCCATACGCAGTGACCAGGAGCATTCTGCATGTCTTCTTTGCAACGGTAAGGGAAAATATTTACACTAAGCAAACTGTAGGGGTCGCCAAAATAATCTCCTACAGACAAACTGCCTCTAGTAACTTTAAGCTGCAAATGGACCGCTCAAGGGCTACAGGATAAAGATTTAAATTCCCCGAAATGACGCAACACAGTTCTGCTGCCTGGGTCCCATTCTTTGTGCTTTACCTGATACAAACTAATGTATTCTGTTTTTCACCAGTGATATCACAATGAAAATTACTCATAATGCTTGGCACAAGGCTTTAGTCAGTCTATTTGGAGGGATTTCTTATGCCTACCAAAGAAGGTCACAGACTTCTTTTTCCAACAGCGTACACTGTAAAAGCAGATGTGTTGTGTTTAATTTTAACATCTTGCTTGTGTGCTAAGGGGCAACACGTGTCAATTTGGTCATAACGAATGTGTGAGAACTAACACTTACTTATTGGTAAGATACTTTATTAAAAAAAGAAATTCCATTTTACAATTGATATGTCACCAAGTGACCAGTAGCCTACATTTTAAAATAAACAAAAGCAGCAAAAAAAAGGTGTGTTTATTCATGGAACACAAGATTGTTTCATCATAGCATACATTTTTCCTTTCCACCATGAGACAGTATTCACTTGCCATTGCATTAGTTAATTTCTAATCATAAAATAAGATTTGTTTACTAATATCAAATTTACAGTCAAACTAATTTGTACCTTGGAAGTCTTGAAGTTGGACAAGATGTCCAATGGTCTGTGATCAATAACATCAGCATAACAGATCACTTCATATTTTTTGGCTTGTTGCAGTGTAAGCAAAGAAACCATAAAAATGCTTAAGAACCCTGACCAACATTAGAATGGTCTCAGACCTGTGGAATTATGTGAACTATTTCAAACTATTTAAAAGTCAAGTAACTTTAAATCCAAAACAACATACTTTTAACGACCCCACTTTAATTGGATGTAATTTTTTTTTCATTAAATTTGTTGGATAAACTGTTGCAAATAACATTGACCGGTCAATCAGGATTCCGCTTTAATAACAGTAAAGTATGGAAACTAGTTCTATGACAGTGATGTGCAGTGAGGTAAATGGCTGGGAACACCATTTAACTGCAGCCCGCACTCATTTATGACGAGGGACATCTTGGGCATAAATAAAGGTCATCAAATAGTGTTAGTTCAATCTTCATTATATTGTATTTTCAGAAAGTCTCTCCTCTTTAAAAATAGTAGCAAGAAACTGTCCTGTTTCGAGTTCCTGTTCCAAATCCTAAAAGAACTAATTAAAGACAGGCATAAATAGGCATCTATTCTTCATTGTAATTTAAACCTTATCTGAAGGGACGATTTTCACGTACCTTTTTACCGTTAGGTATCTTGGCTGTAATAGCATGGACCAACAACAAATGGACAATTGAATTTTGTAAACCAACTCACCATATTAGCTAACTAATTTAAGTAGTTTATGTACGAGGCGGAAATTTTGGGGGACTGAACAATCATACGATCAATAGCTTCAACAAGCGTGACACTATACAGTATACTGATCCTTATCACATAGTTGACCTTCTATTAATTAAATGCAGACCATATATAATGTAGATTTAATTTGAAAAATGTTATAGAAATATAATAGTATAGAAATTAAATAATAATTATATATTTAAAACGCATGATGTACACATTGACCTGTGTCAAACTAAAGCTTGACTTCTACACATTTTACTTAAGAATCAACACCACATGTGTCACTGAGTATGTAGCACATGTTTTGTGTTGTTTTTAACACATTTATTTTTCCAGTGTAGTGTTTATATTCCAATTGTCCAAATAGTATAAAAATGCTAATTCTTGTCAAGTCAATTGCTTTTCTTGATAGCGAATAGATTAGGAGATTTTAAAGGGTCTAACAAATAAATATAGGGTTGCAAGTGGTGGAGAATGGAAACAAACACTGGGAGGCAGGACACGCCACACATGTTATTACATAAAGGGAATACAAAGTCCTCAAAGTTGCCCCTGTGTGTCTTCACTGTATCTCGTTCTGTGGCATTGCAACGTTGTAGAACTTATAAACGCCTTCCTCTTTTTTCTCATATCGAATACTCAGCTAAAGCAATAGAATAGTCTATACTGTAGTCTAGTTCCAACTGCCCTCAAGTTTACACATTGCAATCACCAGACCATGACTGTAAGTGTCCCTGGAGTAATCACAGGGGTTGGTGGCTGTGGGCTGTGGGTAGCAGCCTCAGATGAGGAAACCCTTTAGCCCCCTGGTTGAAGCCATCCGTGGCGCTATGGTGAGGCAGAGGGGGGGTTGAGTTGGGGTTGGGTTGGTGAGACACCTCTCCCCGGGTGTCTGGTCTGGTCTGGCCTGTTAATTAATCCTCGTTCAGACTGGGGGGTGGGGGGGGGACTCTCTGTTATCAGGCCATTAGGGATCAGGGCTGCACCCTCACAGCCCGCTCTCTGTCAGCCCCTCCACCGTTAACCCCCCCTCCCTATCTGACCCCAATCAGAACCCCTGGGACCCCAGTGCCAGCCACATTCTCCTCTCTCTCTTTCACTTATGCTCACAAACACACCTAAAGCACACACCATATAGACACACGGTTAAAACACACGCATGCTTAAACTATACCTATAGATACACACACCCACACCCACGCTTCAGGCACATGCCTATAGGTAGACACACACACACACACACACACACACACACACACACACACTCCCTCAACAAGATTCCCTCTGGCTGGATGGCTGACTTCAGAGGAGGCCAGGCTTGTATTGCCCGCTGCTTGGGTCGCAGCTCTCGAGCGGTGTGTGAAATCTGATTAGAGTCTTACACAGCTTCACTCGGCACGCCGCAGCAGAGACAAGACAAACGGAAGGCATTGCTAACGAGTACTCTGGCAGTCCAGTCCCCCCAACCCCACTCCCCTACCCTACACCATCCAGTCCCCCTAACCCCACTCCCCTACCCTACACCATCCAGTCCCCCCAACCCCACTCCCCTACCCTACACCATCCAGTCCCCCCAACCCCACTCCCCTACCCTACACCATCCAGTCCCCCCAACCCCACTCCCCTACCCTACACCATCCAGTCCCCCCAACCCCACTCCCCTACCCTACACCATCCAGTCCCTCTAACCCCACTCCCCTACCCTACACCATCCAGTCCCCCCAACCCCACTCCCCTACCCTACACCATCCAGTCCCCCCAACCCCACTCCCCTACCCTACACCATCCAGTCCCTCTAACCCCACTCCCCTACCCTACACCATCCAGTCCCCCGAACCCCACTCCCCTACCCTACACCATCCAGTCCCCCCAACCCCACTCCCCTACCCTACACCATCCAGTCCCCCCAACCCCACTCCCCTACCCTACACCATCCAGTCCCTCTAACCCCACTCCCCTACCCTACACCATCCAGTCCCCCTAACCCCACTCCCCTACCCTACACCATCCAGTCCCCCTAACCCCACTCCCCTACCCTACACCATCCAGTCCCCCTAACCCCACTCCCCTACCCTACACCATCCAGTCCCCCTAACCCCACTCCCCTACCCTACACCATCCAGTCCCCCCTCCTCCACTCCCTCTGCCTTCCTCTCTCTCCACACCCCTGTCCTCTGATGTGCTCCCTCTCTCCCATCTCCTTGTTGTTCCATAGCCACTGGGCCTGACGCACAATGTAGGGCATCTTTCACACTGACGTCGTCCATCATCCACCGTCTCCTCTCTCTGCGTACCCTTCAGTTTTTGGACAGCGAGCGTTTCTTTCGCCCGACTCAGCTCGCTCTTTTGCTGTCTCGTCCTCGTCATTTATTGGTGGGGCCTTCCAAATTTCTCTACTCCTCTGTTATCGGCCGCCCCTTCCATATCCCTCCATCCCTCCTTCCTGCCGTCCAACTTCCCTTCTTCTCCTTCACCGAATCTTTGCCGGAGGCAGCGCGCCATCTGCTTTGTCATTTCTTTTGAATGGGAATAACTTGGGAGAACAGCACGTTTATTGTACCTGCGTGTTTTAATTATTCACCCTGCCTTTGTGGAGTCACACATATCTGGAGGCTTAATGCTCCAAGACCCTGTATGCATTGTCCTCATAGCAAGCCTCTCTGTCCCCTTACAGTTCTCTAATATATCCTGTTAAATATAGAGAAAAAGGAGCTACGTAGCCACTCGTTTGACCTTTAACCTTTGAACCTTGGGGGTCTACAGTACACGCTGATCTCCTCACGCATGAAGCGGCCAAACAGCAGCCTTTGACGGCGACGCTGAGGACCAGAGGGCTATTCATGACAAGGCTTTTCCTAATTGGAGTCTGAAATGGCAAGGGTGAGAACATGATTCAGCAGATTCCAATAGAGGAGTTAGTATAGCAACACAGACCTACGAATACATTTGACTTTAAAAACTTTGAAGCACAAAAGCTGTGTATATCTCATCTCGTTACCATCCCTTCACAATATGTGATAGTCGAGACTTGTGATAGACAGGTGCTTCATTTAATACTTGTATATATTTTTTAATCTCTTATTGGGGATGATCAATTTATATATTATAGATCCCTTATGTGTCATGTAAGGATATTCCAAGTTTGGTCCCTTTTCTTACTTCATCTAATCAATTAGAAATGGTCTGCTTTGAAACAGACAAAGCCATCCAACTGTGGAAAGGCCTAAACATGCCGTCACATACGCGTGCACACTCCAGATATGATTCTAATTTCCCTCGCACATCCGATGTCACCGTCTCCAATATCGTTGATTTGCTTTTTAATCAACCAATGATATTGGCAGGCGTGATTTGAATTAGCTAAAGCCCTCCTATCAATGTGATTAATGGGCCGCCGCTTTCATCAGCAATAATCAACAAACTTGCTCACCAATTATAATGAAAGGCCAAGCTGACCAAGTCATAATTGCGGTTTGAAAGGTACTGAGATATGTTGAATGACGTTTTATTACTGGTGGTGATTTTCACAGCCACCGAAGTCCTATATTGTGGCATATAATGATCCTGCCTATTACAACTTTTGTTAGTTTTGTTACTTCACTAAACCTTTGTTGTGTAATTTGAAAAATGCAGCGGTATCGTTTGCTTAATTGAAGCTCTTGAACTTCTCCTAGCCAATGATTAGGTTGGTGATGCACTTGATTTGTATCCTGCCATGTAATGTGGTACTATATGGGCAACATACTGGATTTGGCATCACAAACCCATATCTAAATCAATACAAAACATTTGCTCCATGTACAGTCTTTGGATTTCTGTCATAACTACTGTAGATAATTATTTATGGAACAAGAAACATAATCTAAAACATCTAAAATGTACTTGAAAAAAAGAAGTTTTAGAGACCGTTTCCTCCGGATGACTCCTGCTCTCCCATGGCGGTATGAAAAGCCTTCTACAGGTGCAGTGTGGTCTCCTTTTGTACCAATTACCATGGTCAGCTAATGCTGTGTCTATCCCCCCTGACATCAATTGAAGTGATTGATGAAAGCAAATAACAGTGTCTATAAAAGCCGGTTCAGATTCAACCCCACTGGGCCCCCTTTCATGTTCTGTACGTCTGCCGTCGTGACATCACCACTGGCTCTAATTGCAGGGTGCAGACCGCCTTTTTGATTTCCAACCAGAATCAAAGCCCTGCGGCTCTCATTTCCCTGGTGGGGCTGAAAGATAATGCTGAAAATATATACAGTACAAAGAGAGGCGTGTGCTGAGATTCATAAACATGGCTCCTTTTGGGCGGGTGGTGAGAGGCAGCGCTTTTATCCTGTGTGTGTGTGTGTGTGTGTGTGTGTGTGTGTGTGTGTGTGTGTGTGTGTGTGTGTGTGTGTGTGTGTGTGTGTGTGTGTGTGTGTGCATGGGTGTGTGTGTGTGTGTCTGGCAGGGGGAGCAAGCAAGCGTACTGCGGCAGAATGAAAGTGTTGTCAAATCAAGCTAGGAGACAAACTAGGCTGCCTTCCAAATGAGCCGGGCCTCTGTGCTGTCCCCTTGGCCCTGTGCTAGTAATTGGTGCAGGGCAGGCTTGGAGTGGCAGCGGATCAGCACTGGGCAGGGCTTGCGTGAAGAGGTTCATGATGTGGGTTTATAAGAGGGGGGAGTCAAATAAACAACAACACAGTGCAGTGCGATGATGTGTCACCGTGAACTCCGTTGCCTTCACGTGTGTGTGTGTGTGTGTTTGTGTGTGTGTGTGTGTGTGTGTGTGTGTGTCAGCGCCGAGGGGGAAGATTATTACCAGCGAGGGTGCTTTGGGGCAGGACCAGGGGTGGGGAGCTTAATTTGGCAACGACGGGGATAGCGTTTTATGTAAATGAACAGCTGACATTACAAGTTCACAGGGTTTGAGCTAGATAATGACTATGGAGGATATTTAGGGAACTGTGTGTGTGTGCAAGTGGAACAATCCTAATTGGAATGTTTGAAATTGCAGTCCTATTTTAAGGGCTTTTTTCTATTGAAAATTGGGACAATTTATTTTGTAACGGGAGATTTCAGCAATCATCTCTTATCTGCCCGGCTGATTCAGATTCGAGTTGGCAAAACAAAAAACACAACAACAAAAAACGCGCAATTTAGATAATTTACCTCTGGTCCAGAGAAGTGTAATATATTGTTGTTACAAAATTGTACATCTATACTGAATTTGAAGGTCTGTTCAAAAACCTCTTCCCTTTGTAACCCTTTCTAAATTGATAAAAATGTCTATTGTAGTCTATGTAAGGACGCTCAATACGGTCTACTGTTGTTGGAGGACTGGAAGGCAGCTCTCTGTTGTTTTAGTGCTCACGCCTCTAAAACGTGTTTGACAAGACAAATGTCTATGATAGCTTGTGTCAGAAACAAAGAGCTGTAGTAACACATCCATCAATATGTTTGTCTTCCCCATGGGTCTCTCCGTCGCTCACTCTCTCTCTTTCTGCCTCGCTCTGTCGCTCTCTGTCTCCCTCTCTGTCTCTCGCTCCCTTTCTGT
>JAPMUY010010617.1:22500-32500 GCA_026901105.3 Galaxias olidus
TACTAGTTTTGCAGCAATTAATGCACATGTTGGCATTTCCCCTATTAAGGCATTTTTGTCTGTTTTCATCTTAAATTCTTCATAGATTTTGGTGATTTGGAGGAAAGCGCTTTGTGTGAAGTTTTGGTAACGGTTGACATGCTGTGAGGAAGTGAAGTTCAGTTTCTACTTGCTGTGATGCACAACTTGAGCACAACCTTTCTTCTCTGGGACGCCAAATTTGTCTATGACGACCCCTCTCAATATCCAGATTATGTTCACTAAGTCTGTACATAGTCAATGTTTTCCATAGTTTTTTATCCGGTATGGTGGTAAGGTCATTTGCTAATGTATAATTTCGATTTAAAGCCAAGTAGCATTGCAATATGCTTTGGGTTTGTGTCATCTCTTTCCAATAGATGATATATTTTTCTTTTTGCTGTTTTGCAATTTGTTTTGGGTTTATTGTGTGGCTGTCCTGAGACTCTGTGGGGTTTGGTGAACAGAGTCTCACAACCAGCTGAATGAGAGGACTCTTATGTAGTTTCATCTCTTGGCATAAAAGGGCTTTGCGGTGGAAAGTATTTTCATCGCTTTAGCAAAGGTGTTGGTAGAATTTGATTGCTCTTTTTTGTATTTTAATTAACAGTGGATATACTCCCAATTTAGCTCTGCAGGCATTGTTTGGGGTTTTGTGTTGAACTCTTAGTATGTTTTTACAGAACTCTGTTTGCAGGGTTTCAATTGGGTGTTTATCCCACTTGGCAAATTCATGATTTGTGGGTGGACCCCAGACTTCACAGCCACATAGCGCAAAGGGTTCTATTACAGATTCAATCAATTTAAGACAGATTTGAATGGATGTCAATTTTTATATATATATATTTTTCTTTTAATGGCATTTCTCTCTCTCTCTCTCTCTCTCTCTATCTCTCTCTCTCACTCTCTCTACCTCTCTCCTATTCTCTATCTTTCTCTCTCTTTCTGCTATCTCTCTCTCTCCCTCCCTCACTCTGTCTCTCTGTCTCTCTCTCTGTCTCTCTCTCTCTCTCTCTCTCTCTCTCTCTCTCTCTCTCTCTCTCTCTCTCTCTCTCTCTCTCTCTCACACACACACTCACACACACACACACACACACACACACACACACACTTGTTTCTGCAACTGAGAAAGGAGAGCGTTATTAACCTCTTTTCCGTCGCTCCGCGATCCCACTTCTTAGTTTTCCTCTTGCTTTCTTTTGTTCCGTTGCTCGTTCCCCTTTTTCTTTTCTCTCACACCGTTCAGACTCTTAATTCTTCCTTCTCAGATGCTCCATTCCCCCCTCTGCTCCCGCTCTTTCCTCTATTCTCTTGCCTCCCTCCCTCCCACCCACACCAGCCCTTCTTTTTCTCTCGTTGTTGTTTTTCTTTGTGCCCTTGTCTTTCTCTTCACGACACATCATTCATTCATTCATTCATTCATTCATTCATTCATTCATTCATTCCTCTGCTTGTGTCTCCTTCAGTTCTTCGGTGCAATGGGGAGAGAGGGGGAGAGAAAGAGAGCGATGTCTCAGAAGAAGATTTTCCTGCTGCTCATAGCGATCAGCACTGTCAGTCTACTGCTGCACCATGGGGGTCACTTAAGCTGGTAAGAGATGGACACACACACACACACACACACACACACACACACACACACACACACACACACACACACACCCTCACAGAGACATGGCTAGCTAAATCTCACACATTATCCCAGAGTATGTGTTATGTAGTGGGGGGTGAGGCCTCACTTAACCCTTGATTAAAGATATAAGATGGCACTTTGGGGCAATGATTTGAGAAACTTGACTTGAGAAAGGAGAACAGTGAAACAAAAGTCAGTGTCAGTTTGAACAAACAGAATCCAGGCTTTTGACAAAACTGTGTGTCTGCGTGTTTGTAACCTGCAGATCTAGGGAAACTGGGCGATATGGTGATTGTTCCAGAGTAGACTAAAGTCGTGCGCTATAGAGGGAGGGAGAGTGGTGGCGAGTCACTTGGGCAGGTGCACATTGTTTCCAAATAGGCATATTTGTTATATATGAATATATACCAATCTCACAGTTCTTGTACATACCACACCTATCGGACCAACTGGAGATTGGTTGCGCATTTGCATGCAAGCACACATGCACGCCTGCACTCCCGTCATGGCACACCCTCGTGAGCACACACGCACACACACACACACACACACACACACACACACACACACACACACACACACTACAGTAGCTTTAATATCTGGCTGTCCATCAGCCAATATTACATGCGTTTCTGAGAGGAGCTGTGTGGCAGTGGATGCCTGTGTGTTGGAGAGCAGGCTAAAGGCTTCTAGAGAGAGGAGCTGTGCTGACCTGTAGTGAATGACCCCGGAGGGCCAGGGACCAATTAGCCCAGTGAGGAGGTCCACGTCTCTGACAGCTCTATATTCTCATTCAACGCCCTTTGACCTGTGCATTTTGCTCATTTGATTCATGTTCCACTTCACTCCTAATGAGTTTGTCTACATTATCTCTCTCTCTCTTTCCGAAAACGTTTTGACTTCCTTGCCCTTTTCTCTCGCTCCTCCGTCTACCTCGATCTGAATTTTCTTCTTTATTATGCTTTGGCTCTTCCCTCGGTCTTCTCTTGTCTTCCTTCTAATTTTTCTCTCTTCCCCTTTGTCTTCCTCCACCCCTGCCCCCCCCCCCCCCCCCCACCCCTCTCCCTCTCCCTCTCTCCTTCTCCAGGACCATGGAGGCGTTCCACCTGGGCTGCCCCGTGCTGCGCTCCCACCCCTCCCCGGGCCTGAAACCCAAGCACACCAACGTGGGCTTCCTCAAGACCCACAAGACGGCCAGCAGCACCGTACAGAACCTGCTCTTCCGCTTCGCCGAGCGCCACAACCTGACGGTAGCGCTGCCCATCCAGCAGTGCGGCCACATGTTCTGCTACCCCGGCATCTTCAGCGGGCGCTTCGTCCACGCGCACACGCAGGCCCCCAACGTGCTGGCCAGCCACATGCGCTTCTCCGGCGCTGAGCTGCGCCGCCTGATGCCCAACGACACGGTCTACGTGACCATCGTGCGCGAGCCGACCTCCATGTTCGAGTCTCAGTTCAGCTACTTCCAGCAGCACTGCCAGAGCTTCAAGCGCGTGCCCAACGGCTCGCTGGAGGCCTTCCTGGGCGAGCCCTGGCGCTACTACCGGCCCGCCGAGACCGACTCCATGTTCGCCCGCAACATGCTCACCTTCGACCTGGGCGGCGACAAGGACCAGCCGGCGGTGGACGAGGACTACCCGCGCGCCTTCGTGGCCGAGGTGGAGCGCTTCTTCTCGCTGGTGATGATCGCCGAGCACTTCGACGAGTCGCTGGTGCTCCTGCGCCACCTGCTCTCCTGGGACCTGGAGGACGTGCTCTACCTGAAGCTCAACATGCGCTCGCAGGGCTCCAAGCGGGAGCTGACGCCGGCGCTGGCCGCCAAGATACGCGCCTGGAACCACCTGGACGCGCGCCTCTACGACCACTTCAACGCCTCGCTGTGGCGCCAGCTGGAGGCGCTGGGCACGGCCTGCGTGTGCCGCGAGGTGCGCCTGCTGCGCCAAGCCCAGGAGCGGCTGACGCGCGGCTGCTTCGGCGGGCGGGTCCCGCCGCTTCGCTCGGCCACGCAGATCAAGAACAAAGAGCTGCGGCCGTGGAAGCCCAGCGCCAAGGTGGACATCGTGGGCTACGACCAGCCGGTCAACCTGAGCCGCGAGGCCACCGCCGCCGGCCTCACCCACGAGCAGTGCCAGAGGCTCATCATGCCCGAGCTGCAGTACACCAGCGTGCTGCTGAACTCACAGTCGCTCCGCTACCGACGCGACCACCCCTTCCGGCCGGCCCAGCGGCCCCTGGACCCCCAGCGCGTGGTGCAACCACGTCAGAGGCAGGTGGGGGTGCGCAGTGTCTACGTGCGTCCGCCTCCAGCACCCGGGCCAGGCTCAGGTCCCCTCCAGGGCTCCACGAACATCCCGCAGCCTGCCGGGGGATCTAAGGGGGAGGCCGCCAGAGCGGGGCTCAGAGCGTCGCAGACACAGGCCCCGTAAAGTCTGTAGCCTGGATGCAGAGACTAATGGACGTGTGGTACTTTTACCCTCCGCCTTTTTTGGGGCTGTGGGGATGGTGGTGGTGGTGGTGGTCATGGGGAATAAGGAGGTGACTATAGGATGGGGGGGGGGGGGGGGGGGGGGCTGTGTTTGGACTGAATCAGTGAGGCTTCAAATGACTCACTCTGGAGGACCACAGGGACTAGACCCACAGAGATTACTCTCATTGTGAGCCACAGTGCTCACTTTGTCCATCAAGCCGGCTACGGCTCACGTTTCTCTCCTCTCTTTCATCCCCTCTCTATCTCTCTCCTCCCACTCTCTCTCACTTGCTCTGTTCTCTCTATCCCTATCAGTCTCTCTCTCCCTCTCTCTCTCTCTCTCTCTCTCTCTGTCTCTCTCGCTCTCTCTCTCTCTCTCTCTCTGTCTCTATCCCTATCAGTCTCTCTCTCTCTCTCTCTCTCTCTCTCTCTGTCTCTTTCTATCTGGAGCCTGGCTAAAGGTCAGTCGATGTCCTTGAGAAAGTCACAGCGACACTTCCTTGGCTGTAAATCTGTCGGTTTGTCCTCCATGGCCCAGGTTGTGGAGATGACCCCCCACCCCATGCCACCCCACCCGGACCGTGGCCCTCTTTCCTTCCCCCAAGCCCTAGCAGGTGGATCTTAACAGCCCGGCAGGGTTGAGATTCCTTAGCGCCAAAGAAAGGCTAAGACATGAGAGCGAAACAGAGAGAGAGAGAGAGAGTGAGAGAGAGAGAGAGAGAGAGAGAGAGAGAGAGAGAGAGAGAGAGAGACGGGGATTGAGCAAGAGAGCGTGAGATACAAAGAAAAAGGTAAAGAAATGTGTTGGCGTGCCTGAGAGAGAACGCGAGCAATAAAGAGAGAGAAAATAGCCCAGGGACTGTGCCCTCCTTTGTTTGAATGCTGTGTCCCCTCTTCAGCCCCAAGCCTTCCCTGACTCGAATACCTTCTGCCCAACTCCCCTAACACACACACACACACACACACACACTCAAGTTATATTTTAATGTCTCACTCGGGCCTGGTACACATGTGCACAGGTATTTTTTGAAGCATAGCTTTTTCTCTGCGTTTGGGCCTTTTGTCCACACGCAAACTGCGTTTAAGGTCACTGAAAACCTTTTGCAACACTCCTTCCAGGGTGAAAATTTTGTTTTCTGTGTTGACTTGTAGACACGGAAAACAAAGTTTATGGTCTGTAACGCCAGAGTGTGCGCCGATAGCTCCTTTGTTTATATGAGCCGATTTTCGATGCGTTGTTGTTGCTCGCCTACCGCAACCGGTAGTAGCTTTTTTCCGTCTTCTGATTGGCCAACATGGCTTAACAGTTAGGGTCATATTGCCGCCTGTTGGTTTGGCATTCTCTTGATCGCACTTGACAGCGTATCTTTGCGTTTTCATGTGGACTGCAATTTCTTTTTAAAACAATGCTTGTGTCGACGGGATTTCTTTTAAGAACAGAGGAAAGAAACCCCTGCTTTAAAAAAGTCCCATGTACGTTATGGACCTGGCCTCAGAATGACTGGGATTACAAGTGTTTGTAAAAGGGCAATAACTGACCCAACAGTTGGGTCAAGTGCCCGACCCAAAATGTTGTCTTATGGATCTAACCCAGCATTGGGTTGTTTAAGCTCAGCTGCTGAGTAGAAATAATACAACTGACCCAAACCAACAAAACCCATTGACTTAATAAAACAACCCAGCATTTTTGTGTGAGTGTGTGACACACGGGAATCCTGGGCTGGACCCATGCTGGACAACGCTGAGCCTCTAGGAGACACAGACCAAGTGCAGCGTTTGAATATTTCATCGTCTGATCTGGAGTATCTCCTTCAGACCCTCCTCTTGGGTTTCACTGCGGTGCACTTTCATTAAGGGCGCGTGGACCATGCCAAAGCTGCTTACTGCTCACCCCAAGAAGAAGCGCGTAAAGTGGGCCGAGGGGTAAACGAGCGCGGTGGTCGTCAACACTTTGTCCTGGCTGATTTTCCCTCCTCGGCTTCAGCCAGGTACATCTTAAACGCAGTACCCTCGGGTTTTAAATGCGTCACTTCTGATTGGAGCTCTCCCGCCACCTCAACTGTACTTAGGGATCGTTTGAGATTGTGCGTGTTTGTGTGGGTGTGTGTGTGTGTGTGTGTGTGTGTGTGTGTGTGTGTGTGTGTGTGTGTTTTGCGTGAGCGCGCGAATGTGTGTCGGAGAGACAGCGAGTGAAGCTGCGATCCCTTTTCATTCCGTTACCAGCCAGTCGCTGAACGACACACTAAAACCAGGGTGTCAGAGTTGTGCTATTTATTTTCATGAACCTTTAGTCTCTCACTGTATTAATATGTTTATTCACGGGTTACTGTATTAACACGCTGGGTGTTGGGTGTTCATTGGCAGTTCAGCCATGGATTTGTTGTAGTATTGTTGGAGTTGAAACCACTAAGAGCAATACTGAACGAGGCAACGTGTACATAATGGCGTCCATTTTTTACATAACAGCACCACCGCAAAAGTGCTCCAGAGCCCAATAAAAACAACAACTGTAATCGCATCAATTACACATCGGCTTTGTTTCGTGCCCTGTAAGTGCTGCACCAAATGCCACAGTGGTGAGGAGAAACACGAACCACACCATTTCTACTGTTCTCCCTTCTCCCTTAACATACTCGCAGTGGAGTCTATGTTGAGTTCAACAGCCAGCTAAACTCTTTACCGTAAGGTCCTCCAAGGAGCAGGCACCTTTAGGGAGGTGTAATACTGTGTGAAACTGATACAGAAAAACAATGTACATCAGTTCAGCATTTAGTGACTATTGTCTAATGTGGATTAGGTATACAATGTAAATAATGCAAACTAATGCTGGAGCTAGCACACAATAAAGCTAAAGCTAGCACACAATGGAGGCACGTGTTTTCCTAACCTAAAGTATGGAAATGTATCGACATCGTCTACGCAATGCAATATACTTTATGTTTCAATATGATAATAAATTATACAGACTACTGATAATGCCAGCGAATGGGGAAAATAAACAAAAGTATTGCCATAGATTGCGAGAGCTGAATACACTAGACCACCATTAACAAATTACAACAGGAACTGAAAATAAACATGAACTTACAGAAGCTAGCTATACCTCCAGTGCAATAAGTAAAATGGCCACTAGGTGTATTTTAGACAACTTAAAGTTCCATCACACGGCTAAAAGGTGTGGTTTATGTTCAGAGACCTGGTGCAAAGAAACACATAAACCAGTATTGTACTGTTATCAACCACTGTAACACGAGAGAAACACACCGGAATGTTCCGTTTCCAGGAGGGCTTACTGTAAAATCGCCGCTGGTCTCTCATCCATCCACTTTTCATTGTTTTTTCCTCAGCCATCCAGTGCTTTTTTGATTGTATACTCACTTGCTCGATTGGTTATTGCCTGTCTCCACTTCGCTCCAGTATAATGACATTGACTTTAAAATTCACAATGAAGGGTTTTTGAAGGAAAAGTTCAATATTTGAATAACCATGGGAAGTCTTTCATGAACAATGGAAATCATTTGAATGAAATGTGTCATTTTTGTTTTAAGAAAGTGTAGATTGAACTATGAACCTCTTTCAAAACTGAATTCTCTCTAATTCCGATTTCTCATTATCTTCATACATACTGAGCTTTTTTGTTGCAAGGAAGTTTGAAAAAATAGTGTTGGTGTATGGAATAACTTGCTTGATATTTCTGTGACTATGTTTCTAACAGCGACATTGCCTCTCTCTTTTACATATCCTATTTATTGATCTGTGTATGACCTGGAAATGGGGGACTTTCTGTTGATAACACGGGGCTGGAACCAGAGCCAGGCAAAATAAATACAAAAGAATAGATTTGAAAAACTTCAGGAATGTTGGATTATTACCTAAGTTGTCGGTGAGGCGATACACTTGGGAGGCTAATTGTGAATGTGACTTGTGAAGTCCAACAGACCTGAAGCTGTTTAAACTGTGGTTGTTTTGCCAGGGCCTGGTTGGGACTCGATCTGAACATACAGCTACAGACAATCAGAGCTAGGAGTCCCAAAGCTTTGTACTGTGGGATGGGAAATGTGAACAATAAAGTTTGAATGATACAATTCCATACTGGTTGGATGTTTTTTGGGGAGGGGGGTTTATGCCAGAAATGGTTGTCAAGCGTATTTTCATGCAAAAAAAGAGAGTCAGTGTGAAGTTTTCATTTGTTTCCTGTTATGTTTCATTACGAAACAGAAGGCAATACCCAAAGGTCAGTGTCTCGAATGTACAAACAAATCATAAAAATTCTGCTTCAGTATGAAAGCCAGCTCTCCTCAGAGACCGTAATGAGGTATCTCACAACGCAGACGGCGCTCCGAGCCGCATTCAAAGACAATGTGTGTGTTTTCATGCCCCCTTGATTACAGCAGTCATCATCTTACTGCGTCCCCTTCGCCCGGGCCTTATTATGGGCTGCTGTTGCCATGGCGGCACCTGCTGAGCGGCGGCCCTTCCTGTCTGGTCTCTTCAGATCTCTGTCACTTCAAATACAAGCCGCGGAGACGCTCTTCGGAACGGCGCTATGAGCTGGGGAGAGACACTGAGCACTCTTTACGACCTGCACACACACGTGGTTCATCCACATACACACACATGAGAAACACACATCATCGCTCAGCACCACACACACACACACACACACACACACACACACACACACACACACGGTCTGTGTCTTTTGCGTGAGTATGTATTTGTGTGTGTGTGTGTGTGTGTGTGTGTGTGTGTGTGTGTGTGTGTGTGTGTGTGTGTGTGTGTGTGTGTGTGTCACAAATTACAGAAGCATGCGGCCGCAAACTCGTTTCTCTGTGCGTCACAGGAGCATTGTTGTGCCATCTCAGGGTTTTCCCGGGGGGCTGGGCCTTTTCAGACAAGGATGGGTCGATGTGTTCCCCCCACACCCTAACCACGAAACAATGATCCTGTTTTTTTTCCCTAGGTACCCGGACGTCTCATGCTAGGTGGGCGAGGAAGGCCATGAGGTTAGTTCCTCCTCGTCGAGCTTTCTCATCATTTTAGGGCTCTTACACTCTCAAAACGCCCATCCCTCTACTAGGTCTTTGAAAGGCGGCGCTCTCTCTCGTTTTCTGGTTATTTACTCGACTTTCTTCCCTTCCAGTGCGGCTCTGTCTCTCACCCCTCGCATCCGCCCCGTTCTCCCTCCTCCCTCGCTGCCTTATTTCCGGGAGCAGGGCCGCCCCGCTGCGTGGGAGAGCGAGGGGATAGAGGGATGAAGGGGATGGAGGGGATCCCCGGTGGGCTGGGCTCACCATCGGCGGCGGGCAGAGGCAGCAGCGAGTGTGGGCTGGCGTGGGGAGGGGGCCTGGGGGCCACTGGTCGTGCCGGGCTGCATCGCCCGGGGGCAGTGCCGCCGCGGCTGTTTACAACCACGACTGAAGTAGGGTGAGGTCGGCGCGCGCTCTCTCTCTCTCTCTTCTCTCTCTCTTTCTCACTCTCTCTCTCTCCCTCTTTCTCTTCTCTCTATCTTTCTCCCTCTCTCTCTCTCCCTCTCTCTTCTCTCTCTCCCTCCCTATTGCCCTCCTCTCTCTCTCTCCCTCTGTGTGTGACCAAGCAGATCACTGGCCACATGGAGAGCAGGCCGAGGCATGCTTGGGGGGACATGATAGGGGCACATCCTCGACACACTAACACACACATACTAACATACAACCACACACACGGCCATACTTTAACACACAAACGTTTACGGCCGACGCACACCCTTGGTCAAATGGATGAGAAGGAACCGCGGCGCGATGGAGTCGAGGAGGAGAGGGCGGAGGTGTTAGAGGACAGCTACTTCAGCTGCTTCAGCCGCTGCTAACCAGGGGACGGGGAGCGGACGAAGACGATGTGCT